>JASTWK010000592.1:0-108795 GCA_030770225.1 Temnothorax unifasciatus
TATAGCGTATAATTTAACGTGTGCAAATGTACACATTTCTACAGAACGTGCGGCGGGGAATACACGTATGTCCTATCAAGATTTATTTAAAAAAAAGGGAAAGATGTACGAGAGCTCACGGGCAAAGTACCATCTGTTTGTTCAATCTACATTAATTATATTTTTGAAATTTTTATGTAAGAAATGTTTGTAGGATTTACTTGGACTGGAAGTGGAAACTCCCCTTACCCTCTAAACATGAAACCTTCAGGTGACGTTACATTCGAGAAGAATACATCTTATTTAAAACGTTTCATAATAAATGTTTATACAATGTTGTATAAAAGTTTCAGTAAAACGTTTTATTTCTAACATCTACAGAACGTCGCAAGAACATTCCATTTTGGTATTTAAAACAAACATTTGGAACGTTTTAAATAAAACGTTGCGTGACGTTTAAGCTACATCCAGTTTGTAACGTTACATATTATCCGTTTTGCAACGTTTAGAGAACATTTAATTTGTAATGTGCCATTTAAAATGTAAGCTTAACATTATATATGAAACGTTTCTAAAACATTCATTATAAAATGTTGCATGAACTTTTCATGTAAAACGTTCATTTTGGGACATTGAGAAATGTTTTAATAACATTACATATCTGATTTTACTGAAATGTTTACTGCACGACTACGTCGTACGAGTGTTGCATACTTATATAACGTTTTATTTAATTGTAACATAACAATGTTTCAACAACGATATATATGTGCGAACTATATGTAGAACGCATAATGCGCAACATACAGAGATGAGCGGGAAGGCGGTACGCTCATTAATTGGATATCGCGCGTGCCTAAACCACAGATCAGGTAAAGGAGTGAACATTAAGGCCAGCTTTGGTGGCACGGGGGTGAAGCATTGGTGGAGAGAAAGATTCGGTCACAGTATAACTATACCCAGTAGCGACACTGAGTGTCGGCACTTTTGATGTGGAGGGTCCCAGGTCACATGACTCGCCGCCATCTTCTGAGATGTACAAACGCTTAAGAGAGAAAGAGAGAAAAGTATCTTTCTCTCTGTCATACCTACAGGCCGCCATATTCCTAGGTGTACGGAATTTGGAGAAATTGGGAACGTCAGGTGTCGCTCAGTGTCGCTACTGGGTATGGTTATACTGTGATTCGGTTGTCAGCCATATTTTTTATGGACCATTCATAATGCCACCTATCGATACTTAATTAGCTGCATTGTCTACGTAAAATGGGTAATGCAGAGAGACATTCACAAATAAATATATAAGAAATTATTCAAATAATATACATGTACACACAATTTACTGTTCTCTAAATAAATTAATATTGTTTAGAAGACAGTAAAATTGTGTGTATATATTATTTCTCATATTTAATTGTAAATTTCTCTCTGCATTACCAATATTACGCAGCTGATACAGCTAAGTATCGATAGGTGGCATTACGACGAGTGGTCCGTAAGAACATGGCTGACGACTGAATTCCCCTCGCCACCGGTGCTTCCCCGCAGCCTTATGTTCACTCCTTTATCTCCGTGGTCTAAACAGTTGAAAACTAGCCTTTCCCCCTTTTCGCTATACACGCAGCTCAAGCGGTTATTACTGTGTGCGTGCGGTGTTAGCCGGCTCGATCTTGCATCACTGACGCACAGTCGTATACCCAGTATTATCAGTGAATTAGTGTTATAAAAAATGGATTTGAATAATGCGAATGATCTGCAGAATTCATCGAACGTAAGTATTAAATTGATATCTTTTACAGTCCCGTTTACGTAGGCCCGTAGGGGCACAACTTGTCGGCTGACTTGTCGGCCCGCCAAAAGTCGGCTAGATTTGTCCCTTCTACCAGAGACTGGCCAGCACATTTCGTCAAATCCTATGTCTTTCTTTGTCCCCTTTATATCTTTTTCTCTTTCTGTTTCTCTTGCTTTAGACGAAACTGGCGGACCAATCTAAAAGTACCCCCCTTATGGCCAGTCTCTGCATGTCCATCACACGTGACACACGACCATATTCTCGTGCATTGTGCGGTGTAGTTATAACTTATTCTCGTTTATTAAATTTTTCTAGCTATATTATATATATTGAATAAAGTGTGTATTAAGTGTGTAAATAATATAAACTTCTGTATAACTGCAGTGTAATATAATAATGACTAAAATCAAAAAGTATTTTTCAAGTAAAAGACATTTGCGTCGAATAGTAAAAAAAGATTTAATACAAATTTTACAAATTAATCGGGATATAATACAGACGAATAATCATACTAAAAAACTTGATACAAAATAAAAATTTTTATGATGATGTTTCCGCCAATATTGTAACGGATGATAACGTTGATGGCGCACATCATGCTTCTCAGGATAATTCTTCGGCAGATAATTTACTTGAGTCGGTAGAATATATTGAAAATATTGATGAAGATATATATAAAGATGAATCGTCATTGTTTAAAGAACGATGTGACACATTTCCTGCAGTAGTAGATGATTTTATAAATACGGTTCAACAATGGATCTTGAAATATAGACACTTATTAAGCCAGTGCGCCATAAATGAATTATTGACTATACTAAGAGTACCATTTCCACAATTTCCACAGGATTCGCGAACGATTCTGCAAACACCTACGTCATGTCCTTATGAAATTATAACTGTTTATCCTGGTTTTTACTGTCACCTAGGAATAGAAAATGGACTACGCAGAATACTTAACAGTAGTTGTATTATAGAAAAACTATTTATGGATTGCACTGAAATAGTATTACCTATTTGCATAAATATTGATGGTTTGCCAATATCGAAAAGTTCAAGCAGTCAATTTTGGCCAATTCTTATTTATATAGATTTGCATACTATCAGTGAAAAGTGGCGAAAGCCGTTTGCTGTTGGGATTTACCATGGCCTTAAAAAACCAGCCGATGTACATCAATTTATGAATTCCTTTATAAACGAGTTTCAGAACTTAGAAAAAAATGGTTTTCAGATAAATAACAGATGTATTAAAGTAAAAGTTAGTAAAGTTCTCTGCGATGCTCCAGCAAAATCTTTTCTTTTATGCATTAAAGGTCACACAGGTTACTCTAGTTGTACTAAATGTACTGAAGAAGGAACTTTTATTAATGGAAAAGTTGTATTGTAAAGATTAATGGACAGTTAAGGAATGATAGCAGTTTCCGAAATAAGTTGGACGAAGAATTTCATAAAGGTGTAAGTCCTTTGGAAAATTGAATATGGGTTTAGTTTCACAAGTACCCCTCGATGGTATGCACCTAGTAGATTTGGGAGTTGTAAAACGGATTTTAATGTTTTTAATAAGGGGAAACAAAAATATTCGTTTATCTGAAAGTGACAAAAAAAAAGTTAATGATGAACTATTATTATTTAGAAACTATTTGCCAACAGACTTTGCACGATTACCAAGAAGTCTGGAAGAAATAGAATATTATAAAGCCACAGAACTACGACAGTTTCTATTGTATACCGGACCTGTTGCATTACAAAACATAGCAAACAAAAATGTGTATATACATTTTATGGCTTTATCGTGCGCCATTAGAATTTTAAGCAGTTCTGAATTATATTTAACATATAATAATTATGCTCTACAACTCTTGGAATATTTTGTTAAGAAATATGAAATAATTTATGGAACTGAATATCTCACTCATAACGTGCATGGTCTAATACACTTGCCTGCAGATTGTGTTAAGCATGGTCCACTAGAAAATTTTAGCTGTTATAAATTTGAAAATTATTTGTTTGAAATTAAAAAGAAAATGAAGATGTCACGACATCCTTTACAGCAAATTTGTAACAGACTCAAAGAACAAGAACAAGTACAACAAGTACAAGATGTGACAAAATATCCAGTTTTACGAAAACAATATAGAGTCCAAATTCATAATAAAAAAAGTACACATATTTTAAAGAGATTGATACTGAAAAGTATGAATTAAAGATATCGGATAGAGATAATTGTGTCATATTGAAAGACAAATCTATTGTTTGCATTACAGACATTTGTCAAAAAATGACACGTCAGAAATTTTTTTAAAAGGAAATAAGTTTACCCAATCCAAATTATTTTTTAATTCACCGTGTTCCTCTCAATTATTCCATATTCAACATTGTCAAAACTTGGCTATAAATAATGTCTATACAATTAATATTGATGAAATACTCATGAAGTGCATCAAATATCCGTACAATAACGGTTTTATTATTCTACCAATAATACATAGCCAATGTGTAAATAAAATTAAAACTTACATAATGGAAATAAAATATATAATAGGTTAAATTAAATGTATAAAATATGTAAAATAAAAAATATATAAATATAAAAAATAAAATAAATGTATAAAATAAAAATATATAATATATGATATATAAAATATATAATATACAAAAAATGTACAAAATAAAAAATATATAAAATATATAAGGTACTTTTAAAGAAGCTTTCAAACAAATTTTTTACTGCGGTGTTATTAAAATATTATTAGTTATTTAAACAGTTAATTAAAAACTTCATTTCTTGCATTGTTTCCAGATATGGTCTGTCGTCGAATTTGTAACTGATGAGCAAACTGGTGAAATTGAAGTTGTACCAACTTCATGGCTAGAACAAAAGGAAGACAAGATATTCTGTAAATGGCCGAAAAAAAATCCTAGAAAATGTATTCGGAAAAATACACAACCGGACAGCAGCTGGAAAATGTTCACAGTAGAACTGCTTATTCAATATGGTAAGAATTTTAATAAAAGAGGATATTTGACAATATCGTCTATAAATTATACAAGTAAAAATACCTAGTTTATTCATGTAATCAGCACTTGTAAGAAACTTTGTAACATGTCGAAAATCTGTCTTCAATAGTACCTACAAATTGAACCAAGGCCATCATAAGATGCCTTAAAGCAAAGCACAAATAATGGTTTCCGTCCTAAATGCATTAAAAATATTTTTTTTGTACTGTAACTTTCTCCAATTGCAGACTCTTATCAGGACGCATTAAATTATACGAAAAAAAAATCAAATTCAGAAACGGAAACATCATGTTCCCAGCTAGGGAAAGGTAAACGTAGAAAGAAGCATAAGAACCAAGATGTCAGTCACCACAATTCCGACAGCGATCACTCACACAGAATAACACCGCCTCCTTCGATAACAATTCCTGATCACGATATACAGACAGGTAACATGTACTAATTATTACAAATAAATTGAAATAATTACTATTACCAATATATGTGACCCTTATTTTTAAAATAATACACAATATTTAACGCACGCGCTTCTATATGTATTACTACTTTGTAGATCCATGCGATGAATTACTTCATGATGAAGCAGTACCAAGTTTGCCTTCACAACAACTCAATAATGGTTATTATTATTAATTATTTTTGAACTATGAACAATATCTTTTATTTCATATTTACCTAGTTTTTGCACATGCATGTAGATTTATCAATATCATAGATATATAGATAGAGCATAGTATATTTAGTGCTTGGATAACTTTTCATAATTTAATGGAGGGAATACATTTTCCCTTGCACATGCGCAGTTGTGTATTTCTCCCGGAAGCCATTCGTCCTACTAGGTGAACGTACCATTAATTGAGCATGCACGAGGGATGAAAATTTATCCGCTCATTAAATTATCTAAAGTTATCTTGGCACATAGGAGATAATGATCTATATATCTATGGTAAATATATAAAAAGGAACGAAATTATAATAATATAAATACCGACAAAGATGTTGCTATCATTGCAGAAGGGAGTGATTTCAATAACAAAAATGGCACTTCAGCCGCAATAGTAAATGAAATTGACAAAGAAGGTATAATATTTCTCATTCAGAAATCAAAGTATAAAACGAAAATAATAGGTAAATTTTGTTTTGTTTAGTCCAAGAAAATAATATTCCTGCTGTAACAACAAATACAGCTGATGAGAGTTTTGTCGAAGTGGCTGATGACATTATTGAAGATTCACGAACAAGTATTAATTTCAATATCTACAATATTTTTGTTATGTTTATACCTTATTAAGGGCCGGTTGTTCCAACCTGTTGGTAAAGTAACCAATAGTTAAACCATATATGTCTACCTTGTCTAATTTGAAGGAAAAACAAAGACACATATATGATTTAACTATTATTAGTTAGTTTACCAAGGCTTGGAACAACCGACCCTAAATAAGCTAAGTGTAAAAATGTGAAATTTCAAATTTACATAAAAAGTATATATTTTACGCTTTTTTCATGTAACTTTTACAAAATATTTATTTAACAAATACTATTTTTTTCAGATAGCTATGTAACATTACAAATATTAAAGAATGTTTTGGCAACTAAAAAAATGGTAGAACAGCAAAATGAGTTCTTAAAACAATTAGACTCTCGAATTAATATAAATTTGGCTTCAAAGGTGACTGCTGCAAGAAACTCAAATATACTGACAGATACGACAAATATAATTCCTACAAAACCTTTTAATAAATATAAAAAATTGTTAGAGTTCGACAATGGCTTGAAAGCAAATATAGCCGCATCAAAACAATTGGTAAAGAAATTCTTTTCATAAAATATACTTAAAAAAATTAAAATTACAATTGCATTAAAAATGAAGTCCTATGCTACACAAACTGTTTTTATTTTTTGAATAGGAAACGTTCTTCTATTTATTAGGAGGTAATAGTGCTCAAACTTTATGTAAAAATGGATTGGAGAAACTATTTACCAATAAGCTGGGATCTAAATGCTCTTGGTTTGGGCGCAAGGAAAATTATCAATTGAACTTATTACGCATAATGGAAATTTTAAAAAGTATGTAGTCCAGATTTTCTTACTTTTATTTTTTAACTCCTGATTGCGCCGCTGGCAGCGCAAAGAAAAGTTATGCATTTTACTTGTTTGCTGCAGTTTTTCTTACCAGTTTTTTTACAAAAAATTAAAAGAATAATTTTATATTTTTGGTAATTTTTTAAATTATGACAATTTAACATATATAACTTTTTATTTTTATTAGATGCAATAAGAAAACATTTTCCTATGTACACGGATAAAGACTTTCAAGATAATGTATCCACATGGTTTAAATATGCAAAAACTAGATATCTGAGAGAAACTGGTATATTGTTTATAAATTATATACAATTATATTTATATATATATATATATATATTAATAATATTGTTTTTAAAATATATTTTCTATATAACACTATATTGAATCTATCTGTTATATAGACCGAAATGAGAAGAACACCTAAATCCTAGATGACTATATAGATGCCTATAGAATGAGAAGAACACCTAAATCCTAGATGACTATAGATGCCTATAGAAGAAGAACACCTAATTTATGACTATACATGGCATGGAATATACATATATGTGCAGATACATAAAAATATTTTTATACTTATTCGTATTTTAAGTAACCTTTATGCAATTATATTTAAAAATTTAAATATAAAAAGTGTAAGATATATAAAATATATATAAAATGTAGTTTATAAGTGCAAATTATATTGAATAAAAATATATGTATATAATGTATATCAATAGCTTATACAATTATTTAAAATGTTGCTGCCAAAACCAGAGATAACTCCATTTTTCCATTATTTCAGTTAAAAAAGATGACATGTATTGTGACATTTATTCTGCTTGTAGAAAATAATTAATAAAAATGTATTTGTTAATTATTTTTTGCAGGAAAATAAATGTCACAAAAAATGTCATCTTTTTTAACTCAAATAATGGAAAAATGGAGTTATCTCCGGTTTTGGCAATAACAACCCGACACTGTATGCTTAGCAAAGTTTAAGAAACGTTTCATGTGGAACATTGTGCAACTTCACAATAACGGTTTACATAAGTTTATCAAACGTTTTACAAACGTTGCAAATGGGACGTTGCAGGTAAACTTTTTCAGTGATGTTTTGTGTATGTTCTACAAACATTTCACAAACGTTGCAAATGGAACGTTGCAAACAAACTTTTCAGTGACGTTTTATATATGTTTTACAAACGTTTCATAAACGTTACAAATACAACGTTCCATATGAAAAGAAAATGCGTGAGGACATTTGTGGTTGTGGCAACGTTGCAAAAACGTTTCTGGAACGACACAAAGAAAGTCGCACAGCTTAAATATAACGTTACTGCAATGTTGATGAAACGAAATTTTGTTTACTGGGTACGTCTAATAAGATCACTTATGCATTGCCTATAAACGATAAAAGAGGACAAGGGTACTGGCATCGTAACTTCCGTGTGATTCTTCTGATAATGATGTGGCATTAGTCGATCACTTAATATGGTATTTGCAAATTAGTGTATCTAAAATCTATTTCTTTTTTAACTCGTAAGTCTTTCTTAACCTACTGTTGTAAGAAATTTAATTATCATATTAATTATAGAAAATTTGTGCGAATAAAATCTTGCATTAAAACGTTAATACATAAGAATAAAATAAAAATTAAAGGCTTTTGCTTAGATATTTGTGAGCTAGATAACTATACCACCCAGTTATTATTAATTAGTTATTGTAATTTTATACCATTAGTTATTTTTAACCTTCCAAAAACATAGTGTAATATATTAATAAAATTAATTAAACAACGTAACATCAACTTTAATCTTATTTACTTTATTCCAAACTCATTAGGTCCATCTGCTTTAAAAATTCCTTTTCACAACAAATACGTTATTGTATAATAAGCCAGGTAAATAATAAAATTTGATCTTTGAGACATTTTTGTGTTACCACTCTTATAATGTTATATCCAAGTCTTTATCTACGCTGTGTGATTTTCTGTGGATATAGGTACTATTACGTTAAAGTCTTAGCAGTCTTATTGCAACTTTATAACAGTCTTATCGAGTATCACAGAGAATTCTCTAGACACGTGTAGCAATTAAATTATTGCTTAACATAGTATAAAAATAAAAAAGACTAAAAACTTAATTTTATATATTGTAACTTACTATGGAATCCGCAAATAATTACTTAAGTTCTATTGTCTCTTTCAACTGATAATTATTTCTTAAATTAAAATTAGAAGAAACTTAATTTTAATCATTCATCTTAATTATATAAAACATATTGCAATATATTAATAAAGTTAATTTCTCTTTGCAACAAATACGTTATTGTATAATAAGCCATGTAGTAAATAATGAAATCTGACCTTTGAGACATTTTTGTGTTACTACTCTTATAATGTTATATCCAAGTCTTTTTATCTGTGATTCTCTGTAGACATAGGTACTATTATATTAATGTCTTAGTAATCTTATCGTAGTCTTATCACAATTTTATCGCAGTCTTATCGCAGTTTTATTACAATCTTATCAAGTATCGCAGAGAATTTTTTAGACATATCTAGCCAAATTATTGCTTAACATAATATAAAATTAAAAAAGACTAAAAACTTAATCTCATATATTATAACTTGATACGGAATCCGCAAATAATTACATAAATTCTATTGTCTCTTTCAACTGATAATTATTTCTCAACTTAAAATTATAAGAAACTTAATTTTTTAACCATTTTAGTTGTATAAAATTTGCGTAAAAGGAAATCTTGCATTAACCAAGTTAATACACAAAAATAAAAATAATAATTCAAAGCTTTTGTTTGGATATACGTATATGAGTTAATTTTATACTATACTATCAGTTATTGATAATCTTTGACAAACATATATTGCAATGTAATATATTAATGAAGTTAATTAAACCTTTGGCATTTTTGTTTTACCACTTATAAAGTTATGAAGCTGAGATTTTATCTGCGGTACTGAGCGCTTCTGTAAGCATGGATATTTTTGTTTTAAATTCTCAATGGCTTTTGGAGTAGGTAAACATGATTTTCCTGATTTACGTGATTCTTCTATTTCCTGACGAAAATTTGTTATTATTAATTGATTAGCTTCCTGAGTCCATCGAATTTTTTTTGTTGACCCAAATGGAGATGCTAAAAGAGATCATGTGATTAATTTATTGAAAAAATTAGTGTCAATTTATTTACATAAAAATACCTGTGTGAGTAACTTATAATTTAAGTAATATGTAACTTATGTAATATGTACGATATATAACTTTTTCTTAACACATATATTTTAAATAATAGATCTAATGTTAAAATTAATACAGCCATTAGTTAAAATAAATATGAAAGAAAACATTATTTTAATTATTAATAATTACTAATTTTTATAGATTTTATAAATACATATATTATAAAAAAGAAATACATAAGGTATATGAATGACAAATTAAAAATACCGTAATAAGTGACAATAAGACCGATAAAAATAAATCAAATAACTAGAAAAAGAACCATTTTCGATATCTAAGCTGGATAACTTTCTAGACTAATAATATTTAATAAAAAAAATATCGTATAATAGAAAAAAATATGTAATATATAATGCATGCTTACTACTTCGGCGTTTTTTTTCTGATGTTTCTGACGATGGTATATTTTTATTAGTTTCAAAATCATTGGTATGAAAAGATTCGGAAGAGCCAACTGAGCCTTCTTCATCATCATTGTCATTCTCCTCAGTATTAAAAATAGCTACGTTTAGAAGTCGAGAGAATTTTGGAATGTCTAATTCAGGAATTGACTGTCGATAATGTGATTTATGTATACTCTTATCATGGCCCATAAAGTTTGCCAACTCTGTGACTTCCGACTCTGAAAGATTAAGTGTGATGCACTTTGTGGCAATATGTTTTCGCAATTTGGTGCCTCGTAAGGTCAAAGGTCTTGTTGCTCCACATTTTGAAGAATAGTCTCGCATAAGCGCACACGCTCTCAAATGCTTATATCGATGTTTGTCGTATCCAGGAATGCCAAAAAGATAAGGGTTTCGTGATTCTACTTTTGCATCCAATCTGTGTTGCAATAATAATTCGATGCAATCTTGTAATTGCGAATGCAATAACACTGGCACATTGCGACCTAGTTTACCTCTAATATCAAATGTGACATATTTTTTAATAGCCTAATGCAGAAAAGAGGGAAATTAAATTAAAAATAAATTATTAAAGTATACATTTGACAAGTGTTTTCATTTTTGCATTAAAATTAATAATGTAAAATAATTTAGAGAAAGGAAAACGTTGAATCATTAGATGCAAAATATGTTTAAAAACAAAGAATGGTTTAATTAACATTTAATAGAGAAATAACAATGATATTACCTCTTTTCCAGCCTTTGATAATGAATGATACACTTCTGGGTCTGTATGCTCTCCAACACTTTTATAAGATTTGTAATCTTCTATTACAACTTTTTCAATTTCACCTGCTCTTTTTCTGTTAAAAACTTGCAAAGAAGTAAGCGTTACTTTTAATAATTTTAACCACGTGTCGTAGTTGTAAGATTTAATAAGATCGTTATACAATATATTTCTTGTGTCTGTCAAATAGTTATATAATTTTTGTATGTCCTCCATACTTGGTAATTCAACTTTTTCATGCCTTTTATTTTGTGTTATAGTTTCCTCTGCTGTTTTATTTATTGTTGTTCCATAATCTTCTATCAAAAGTTTCAAGAAATTTTGTACATTCCTTAAACTCTCATTATCATCTCTTTTAATATATTCAGCCTCTAATAAGTCTCCTAATTTTTTTAAAAGAGTACCAAGTCGTGTGGCGACAGACGGCGTTTTAAATGTGTTACTATCTGGATCAAATTGTGCTACATCTTTAGTAGCTAAAATGCATGAGTCATAATGGCGTGGTTGATAGATTGAGGCAAAATCAGTGATACTTTGATTAAACTTTTTAATAGAAATTAGGAAACGACCTAAAAGCCTTAATTCCGCTCTTATCATGTCATGATGACGCTGATTCCTAAATTTTCTACATAATTTATTTGCGTGAAGTATCACTAATTCATCATATCTGATTACTCTAGACACATCGTCCTCTCTTAAAATTGGAAAGATTACTTTCCTAAGCATATCACTGGCTTTACTGTGTATCCGTGCTTGTACTTTTCTACCAAGCATTAGAACCTTCTTGCCAATGCTTCTTTGGTTACAAATTTGAAAGTGATGTCTTACGTTATTTTTTGTAAAATAACCCTTACATTTTGGACAACAAGTAAAATATGTCGCAGGTTTGTTAGCTTTTGAAGGTCTACGAGATACTATTAGATCTCCTGTATTAAACTGGGAGCTGGTATTATAAATAAAGTTACTTTCTTTTCTAATACTATCTATAATAGCCTTTCTTTCTAAATTACCTGAAAAATTATAATCAAAATTTTTAAAGTAATAGAAGGATGTGTAACATTTTTTTATTTAAAATGATATGTATATAGATTATTATATTTACCTTTAGGAAGCAAAATGAACTTCTTTACTTCTTTCTCATTTTTATGGACAGTTTCTAAGTGTCTTGCGAATTTGGTTTGTAATTTTTTACAGTACATGCAAAAGTATTTTTTATTTGCTCCCTTTTTTTCAGATTTTGATACAATAAGATTTGTGTCATCACAAGTGGCTTTTCCTTCATAAGTATGCTTTGAGGTATCAAGGCTGCTTTTTGAAGTATTAGATTTGTCATGCGTTATAAAGCTTCGAGAAACAATAGAAGCATTTGATTCATTATCTGAATCATCTGAATTACTGGAAACAACATAGTCTGGATCATTATAATCCTCACTGTTCTCATGAATATCTTCTGAAATCAAAGCATATAATAATTTTTAAAATAATGTTATTACATTAACATTGAATTTTAATGTCAATAATATTATATATAAATAAATACATGAAAAACATAAGATTTTAGAATACTCAAAAATAAATTAAAAACTATTTTTTATGCACGAATGCTATATAGTTAATAGGGGTTCCATGATTTTATCAACATTATAAAAGTTTTTAATTATAATTATTTGTAAGCAAAAGAAACATTACAAACACATTAAGTTCTTAAAAAAAAACTGAATAATTCAAAATAAAATATTTTTTTCCGATTAACTTTATCTTTATATAAAGCATTTAAGGATTTTTCCAAGGCTTTAAAATATTGGAATACAATTCTGGAAAAGATCATGTACATATGATCTATTAATCATATATTACATTTTAATATAGATATAGATGTATGCGTTATGAAATCATTCGTAATAACGTTTAATTAAAAAAAATAGACAGATTGTATTGTTACCTTGTTGGTTAACCGCTGTATCTGTATTAACTGCTCTAACTGTATTAACTTCTTTACTGGGTTCTAAAGATTTTTTTTCAATATTGTTAACTGCAACATAAGAGTTAAGATCTATGAAAATAAATCGTATTACATTAACTAGCAATTTGTTTAGTAACATTTAATCTATCTATTATTGATCTATCTATTAATCATATATTACATTTTAATATAGATATAGATGTGTGCGTTATGAAATCATTTGTAACAACGTTTAATTAAAAAGAATAGACAGATTGTATTGTACCTTGTTGGTTAACCGCTGTATCTGTATTAACTGCTTTAAATGTATTAACTTCTTTACTGGGTTCTAAAGATTTATTTTCAATATTGTTAACTGCAACATAAGAGTTAAGATCTATGAAAATAAATCGTATTACATTAACTAGCAATTATTTGACAATTTGTTTAGTAACATTTAATCTATCTATTATTGATCTATCTATTAATCATATATTACATTTTAATATAGATATAGATGTGTGCGTTATGAAATCATTCGTAACAACGTTTAATTAAAAAGAATAGACAGATTGTATTGTACCTTGTTGGTTAACCGCTGTATCTGTATTAACTGCTTTAACTGTATTAACTTCTTTACTGGGTTCTACAGATTTATTTTCGATATTGTTAACTGCAACATAAGAGTTAAGATCTATGAAAATAAATCGTATTACATTAAGCAATCGTATAGCAATTATTTGACAATTTGTTTAGTAACATTTATTGAATAAAAGAAATTTCGTACTGATGTTTACAAAATCAATACATGTGTATAAAATCAATATAATAATTATTTAGCATTAACTACATTTAAGTTACCTTGATCAATTGACTGCTCAGCTGATATTTCGAAAGAAAAACCCAAGTCTCTATTATTAGGTGAACCAAAAACAATATCTAAAAAATATAATTATATTGATATGCAGTATTTACAAGACGATATATATATATGTATATATATATAAAGTATACATATGTGTTTAATGAGAAAGATAACCATTATGTACACTCCTACAAATAATTGATATGATACATACTAGTTTACTTAAACAAAAATTAAATCATTATACTTTACCTTCTTGATAATTTGTGTTTTCCATTAAAGCATTTAAAAAAGATGTATCTAAAATCTCGTTTGCAGGGAAACTAATAACTAAATCTGAAGATAAATCAAACTTATAAACATTATAATAAACATTTATAATAAAACTACCGAATAAAAATATTTGGTAATATTAATTAAATGAGCTAACTAAACAATTATGATAGTAATTGTTTGTAGTTTAGATGTGAACAATAAATAGATCTCTTTACCTTGTTGATCGACTTGTTTATTTGAAGTTTCCAAAAATTCTTCCAAAAGTGTACTTGTTTTAAAATTAATGTTATTATCTAAAAGAAAAATAATATTTACATATATAAAATCATGCCATGCTTATGTAAATACAACAATTAAATAAATTACATTATCTCTATCATGAACAGTTTTGACATTCAGAGGTTTCAAAGATTTGGTACTAGTCATGGAAAAACTTATTGTTAGTTAAACTTCTACAGAGAAAGAACTATAATTATTTATGATAATGTAGAAGTGTTGTACTTATTTAAAAACTAATAATATGTATTTATATATAAGGTAAACAAGAATTAAATTTACTTTGCTGATCGACATTGTTTTCTTCGATTGATGTTTCCAAAGACTCATCCAATATAACATTTTTAGTAGAATTATGATTATTACCTACAAAAATAATAATATATAAGTACACACACACAAACACACACACACACACACACACACACACACACACACACACACACACATGAGCAATGCAAACATTATTTCCGTATAAATATTATCTTTTGCGTTATTATTCAGCCATTCATCAGAATCGCTAACAATAGTGCTTCCGGAAAGATTTAGTTCAACATCTAACAGAAATTATTGTATTATACATATTGTACTTTAGTAGATATAATTACTGCATATTTATTTATATGTAAAATTAAAAAGTATACAGTATTTACCTCTCTCATTGACATTTTCTTTGTTTGAAGCTTCCAAAAATTTTCCTAAAATGATAATGCTTTATGTTATTACTGTTAACAACTAAAACCAAAAGTATTTGTGCACATGGATTATGCTACACTCATATAAATACAATTACATATTTAAATAAGTTGTGTTACCTGTACTATCAGCTATTTTATTGTTCAGCGATTCAACAGATGTGTCACAAAGCGTAATTTTAGAAAGACTTGGTTGAACATCTGAAAAAGAACTATAATTATACTAAATGGCCAATAAGTGATATTTTTATGAAAAAAATTAAATGAAAAATATGCAAATATCCCAACTTTTATGAAGAAACAATTACTTTAGGTACATAAAAGTTAAATAAAACACGTACCTTGCTGACGGATTTTTTCTGTAGATTCATCTAGAACTTCACCTATTAACAAATTAACATTATAGTATTTAAAAGATTTATAAAAGAAACAAAAGAGACATATAAAATACATTAAATGTTTTGGGTTACCTTTACTGTCATTTTCGATAGAACTTGAAGTGGTGTCTGACAAACTTATTCGTTTTAAATATATTTTTGGAACATCATTTGTGAGATTTTGCGCAATTTTTTTGAGATCCATATAATTTTCTTAAAACAAAATAATTATAGATAAATTGAAATTGTTATACAAGTATACTATATATAATTGTATTTTATCTATACTTTACCGCTACATATTATCCATCCTTTAGTTTTCCTTTTTCTTTTTGTTACCTTATATGTACTTTTAGTCTTGCTTAAAGAGTACATTATAACTGTATCTCTGAATTTAACTGTATATTTCTCTTAATAATCAACTTTTCCTATAATCTTAGAAACTTATTTTATGCAAAACAATACTTTATATTCACTGAACTATATAAACACTGTAACGTATCTTTTCACATAAGTCTTGTATTAGCGCGTGGAGACGACGATCACGTGGGATGAGGTGGGATGACGACGAAGGCAGTTGGTAACATGTAGAGAGCCTAAGGCCGGGTCTACAATGGGAGCTTTCCAGCAAGTGACACAAGCCGACACAAACGTCGTTCTATCTTTCTTTTTTGGCAATGAGTAACAAAGACAAAACGATACCTGTGTCGACTTGTGTCGCTTGCTGGAAAGCTCCCAATGAGTCGCAACTGTAAAGCTATATCCACACAAACTTGCATAAGCCCATAAACATAAGCATAAGAGAAGTGATTGGTCCATATGCATGTCCATAAGGAAATAGACCAATCCGTTTCTTTATGCATATGGTTATGCACCTATGCAAGTTTGTCTGGATAGACCTTAATGGCTTCTGCACACAGGACGCGGAAACGCTTGCCGCGCGGCAAGAAGCGAGGCAGTAGCCAATCAACGTGTTGTTTTTCCGTAAAAACCAAAAGTTTATTGGGTACCACGTCGCTTCTTGCCGCGCGACAAGCGTTTCCGCGTCCTGTGTGCAGAAGCCATAAAGCTGAGTTTCCACTGAGCGCGTCACGCGTCGCGTCATCCGAATTAACCAATCAAAATATCCCGTTTTATAACATTATTTGTAATATCGCAACCAATCAAAACATCTTATTTTATTACATTATTTGTGACGGGATGTTTAGATTGGTTAACAACAGACGACGTGACGCGCTCAGTGGAAACTTAGCCTAAGGCTGAGCGCGTCACGCGTCGCGTCATCCGTCACGACCAATCAAAACATCGTATTTTATTACATTATTTGTGATGGGATGTTCAGATTGGTTAACGATACATGACGCGACGCGTGACGCGCTCAGTGGAAACTCAGCCTAAGAGTCGTAAGACATTGACCAATCACAGTTTATTATTTTTCGACCGCAAGGAGAATAGTAAACTGTAATTGTTCAATTTCTTACGACTCTTACGACTGCGACTCATTGTAGATGCGGCCTAAGAAAAGAAATGACGAACTTGGGCTACGGTCAACGTGACGCTACAAATGCTTCGAAGCATTCCTCTTCTCTTTTCTTTCAATGAAGAAAGAAGGAAAAGAAGAACGTTCCAAAGCATTTGTAGCGTCACGTTGACCGTAGCCTTGATTACGTGATCTCATTTTCTCTAGTTGGTCATAGACGTCAAATCTCCGGTCACGTGATCGTTTGCTACTCTTTCTTTATCAAACAGTCCGACGGTCTTACGTATGTAAGGCCCAGTTTAACAGTGGCCAGTTAGCTTAACTAGTAGTTAATTCTCACTCTCTGTCTCTTTCTAACCTCAAAGTTAGAAAGAGACGGAGAGTGAGAATTAACTACTAGTTAAGCTAAACTGGTCACTGTTGAACTGGGCCTAAAGGCCATTGCACGTAACAAAGTTTTAGTCATAATCGTAAGGCCGTAAGAAAATAGACCAATCACAGTCGATTATTCTCCTTGAGCTCGAAGAATAATCAAGTGTGATTGGTCTATTTTCTTATGGCCTTACGATTATGACTAAAACATTGTTACGTGCAATGGCCTTAAGACCGTGGACAATCTAGATTCTAGATGTATTTCTTTCCTTTGTAGGTTAGATAAGCTGCGTCGAAACTTTACTCGAGTGCACACCGCGTCATTCTGTCTTTAGGTCTGTTCATTTTCGCTGCATTTCTAAACTAATGCAATAAGTTAGAATGATCCAAATATATTTTCTTTTATTCTAACTTATTGCACTAGTTCAGAAGTGCAGCGAAAACGAACAGACCTTTTGTTACTTACTGAAAATTGAACAAGGACAGTATGACGCTGGTGTGCATCCGAGTAGTTTTTGAACGTGGCCATATGTTTCCTTTGCCCTACATCTAACTTCTACAGCTGCTCTCGTCGTCATTCCGTGTGCTTATACAAAACTTGTATGCATAGATCTTACATAAAAAGGTACGTTTTAGTATGTACATAGTTCAGTGAATATAAATAACTATAAAATAATAAATTGTTTATACAGTTATAATGTACTCTTTGAGCAAAAATAAAAATACATGCAAGGTAACAAACAAGAAAAAGAAAGCTAAAGGATGGATAATATATAGCAACAAATAGATAGATAATAGGTAGATATAAATATAATTACAATTATATATACTTAAACAAGTGTACATATATGTATACTTCTTTAATATAACAATTTCAATCTGTCTATAATTATCATTTTAAGAAGGTTATATGAATCTCGAAAACATTGCAAGAAACATCACAAATAATATTCTAAAAATATACCTATTTAAAACAAATAGATTTGACAAACACACTTTAAGTTCTACCAACAGTGATAATAAAGTTAATCAGAGATTCTTAACCTATTTCATATATCTCTCTTTTGCTTCTTTTATAAATTTTCTAAATATTGAATTTGTTAAAATAAAATTCTAGATGAACGTACAGAAGAAAACCGTCAGCAAGATTTGTGTTTTAATTAACTTTTATGTACCTAAATCAATTGTTTCCTCATAAATTTGGGATATTTGACTATTTTTATTTAGTTTTTTTCATAAAAATATAAGTCATTGGCCATGTGGTGTAATTATTACATTGATTTTATACACATGTATTGTAAACATTGATTAAACATTGATTTTGTAAACATCAGTACAAAATTTCTTTTATTCAATAAATGTAACTAAAAAATTGTCAAATAATTGCTAATTAATGTAATACGATTTATTTTCATAGATCTCAACTTTTATCTTACAGTTAACAATATTGATAATATATCTTTAGAACGTAAAGAAGTTAATACAGTAAAGAAGTTAATACAGTTAGAGCAGTTAATACAAATACAGCGGTTAATCAACAAGGTAACAATACAATCTATGTCTATTCTTTTTAATTAAACGTTACGAATAATTTCATAACGCACACATCTATATCTATATTAAAATGTAATATATGATTAATAGATCATATGTACATGATCTTTTCCAAAATTGTATTCCGATATTTCAAATTTCTCGAAAAAATCCTTAAAATACTTTATATAAAGATAAAGTTAATCGGAAAGACTATTTTGATTTTATTCAGTTTTTTAAAGAACTTAATGTGTTTGTAATGCTTCTTTTGTTTACAAATAATTATAATTAAAAACTTTTATATCGTTGATAAAAATGGAATCCCTTAATAACTATATAGCATTCGTGCATAGAAAATAGTTTTTAATTTATTTTTGAGTATTCTAAAATCTGATGTTTTTCATGTATTTATTTATATATAATATTATTGACATTAAAATTTAATGTTAATGTAATAACATTATTTTAAAAATTATTATATGCTTTGATTTCAGAAGATATTCATGAGAACAGTGAGGATTATAATGATCCAGACTATGTTGTTTCCAGTAATTCAGATGATTCAGATAATGAATCAAATACTTCTATTGTTTCTTGAAGCTTTAAGACACATAAAAATGTTATTACTTTTAAAAGCAGTCCTTATGCTGTGAAGCATACTTATAAAGAAGAAACATGTGATGTCACAAATCTTATTGTGTCTAAATCTGAAAAGAAAGGAACAAGTAAAAAATATGTACTGGAAAAAATTAAAAACTATATTCACAAGACATTTAGAAACTATTTATAAAAATAAGAGATGTAAGATGTTTATTGTACTTCCTAAGGGTAAATATAATAATCAATATACATGCTATTTTAAATAAAATGTTACATATATACTTTTATTACAAAAATTTTGATTTTAATTTTTAAGGTAATTTAAAAAAAAAGCCATTATAGATACTATTAGAAAAGAAAGTAACTTTATCTATAATACCAGCACTCACAAGGGGACCTTCAGGCTAACGGATTTTTGTTTTTTTTTTATACTTACTGTACTTGAGGGTCATCACCCAGACATCAATTTCCCAAAGCATTAAGGCGCGCTTTTCAGAAAAACTCGAGATAATCGACTTTGAAGAATTCCGAGCGAATTTTAATTTTAATGTAAATTTATCAATCCATGCTAATTAACAGATATTTAATCATTGTTTTCAATGAAAAACTTACATCTTCTTCTTATTTTGAATTGCTTGAGAAATCGTACTTTGTGTTCAAGTAATTTTGAAATTCGAATATTTATAATAAATTGAAATTTTGGTACAAAATGAAAAACGTCAGGTAGAAAATAAATATACTTTTATTTTTGGAAAATTACGAGAAAATACAGCGCAAAAATGATATATAGTATACATCGAATCATGTTCTTAAAGATTGAGAGAACAGCTGGTGATGTACAATAGATTTAATTTTAATGCAATCTTCATGATTCGATACGCGTGGTTCACTTCAAGCCTTTTGTGATGACAGAGACATTTTATGAACGTCAATGAAGTGTGTTTTCCAACAAAAATTTTAAAAAAACCTTGCTCCTGTAAATATCTGCGTTCATATGATGTGCTAGATACCGTGAAACTTACTGTTTCCCTAGCTTTTACGATAAATATCATCCTGGTTCGTGCAATATTGACGTGTAAAACGACTGTATAGGTACTATATATTTTCTATCATATAATTCACTTTTAAAAATTAAACAATATTTTTATTATATTCATTTTTTGCGCTGTATTTTCTCGTAAATTTCCAAAATATAAAAGTATTTTATTTCTTACCTGACGTTTTTTATTTTTGTGCCAAAATTTTAATTTATTATAAATATTCGAATTTCAAAATTACTTGAACACAAAGTACGATTTTTCAAGCAATTCAAAATAAGAAGATGTAAGTTTTCATTGAAAACGATGATTAAATATCTGTTAATTAGCATGGATTGATAAATTTTACATTAAAATTAAAATTCGCTCGGAATTCTTCAAAGTCGATTATCTCGAGTTTTTTCTGAAAAGCGCGCCTTAATGCTTTGGGAATTGATGTCTGGGTGATGACCCTCAAGTACAGTAAGTACAAAAAAAAACAAAATCCGTTAGCCTGAAGGTCCCCTTGTCAGTTTTAATAAAAAAGATTTAATAGTATCTCGTTGATCTTCAAAAGCTAACAAACCTGAGCAGATTTTAACCCGTGGTCCAAAGTATAAGGGTTATTTTAACAAATAGTAAATGTAAGGCAATCACTTTCAAAATTGTACAAAAGAAGTATTGGCAGAAAGTTCTAATGCTTGGTAGAAAAGAACACGCGCGGATACACAGTAAAGCCATTGATACGATTAAAAACGCCGTCTGTCGCTATACTTGGTACTCTTTTGAAAAAAATTAGCAATTTTATTAGCTACTGAATATTTCAAAAGAGATAATAAGGGTTTATAAAGAATGTAAAAAGTTTCTTGAATCTTTTGGAAAAAGATTATACAATAATAAATCAAACAGCATAGGAAACTGTAGCACAAATTAAATGGTATGATAAAGATAAATTACCAGGTATGGAGGACATACAGAAATTATATAACTATTTGACAGATACAAAAAATATATTGTATAATGATCTTATTAAATCTTATAACTACAGTACATGGTTTAAAATCATTAGGAGTAACGTTTATTTCTAAGCAAATTTGTAACAGACGAAGAGCAGGTGATATAGTAAAAGTTCTAATAGAAGATTCCAAATGTTTTGACAGTGTTGAAGAGTATACATACCCAAAAGTGTATAATTCATTATCAGAAACTGGAAAAGACGTAATATTATTGTTATTCTTAACAATTGTTCATTAACCTATTTTGTATTTAAGCATATCCTACACCTAATAATTCATGTTCTTTTTTCTTTAAATTATTTTACATTTGATTAATTTAAATGCAAAAATGAAAATACTTTTGTCAAATGTATTCTTCAGTAATTCATTTTTTATTTAATTTTCTTCTTTTCTGCATTAGGTTATTAAAAATTGGTCACATTTGACATTAAAGGTAAACTAATGTACTTTGTCTGTATTATTGCATTCGTAATTACAACATTGCGTTGAATTGTTATTACAACTGCAATGTCACAAAGTTATAAGCAATTGTTATAATCAAATGCATAAATAGAATCACGAAACCCTTCTTTTTGGCATTCTTGGATACGGTAAACATCGATATAAACATTAATGAAAACGTGTCAACTTATGCAGGGCTGTTCTTCAAAATGTCTGTTCTTCAAATTTCGAAATAAAATATTAACGCGTTTAATGCAAGATTTCTTTTCGCACAAATTTTACACAATAAAAACAATAAAATTAAGTTTCTCTTATAATTTAAGTTAAGGAAAAATTGCGAAAATATATTGCTATAAGGTGCATCACTCTTCACATTTAGAGTCAGAAGCCACAGAGTTGGCAAACTTTATGGATCATAATAAGAATCACTTTATTGACAGTCAATTTCTGAATCAGACATTCCAAAATTCTCTCAACTTCTAGCTATTTTTAATAATGAGAAGAATGACAATGGTAATGAAGAAGTTAAATAAAATCTCATTTTTGTGAATTTAGTTGGTTCTTCCGAATCCTTCTATTCCAATGACTTTGAAACTAATAAAAATATACCATCGTCAGAAATATTTGAAAAAACAAAACGCCGAAGTAGTAAGCATGCATTTTATATTAAATAATTTTCTATTATACGATATTTCAAAATAACTAAAAAAATAGTCATCTTCGGTCTAACAATAAGTTGGATCTTGGTAGTCTAATAATATTTCCAAGTAAACATTATATACTATTTTTCAACTTCATGAATTTCGCGCCTAATTAAATATTATTAGGCTACCAAGACATCCAGCTTATTGTTAGATACCGAAAATGGTTATTTGTCTATTATTTGATTTATTTTTATCGGTCTTATTTTCACTTATTACGATATTTTTAGTTTTTCTTTTATATACTTTATATTTTGCTTCCCTCATAGAAGAAGCTTTGTTTCGTGAAAAAATTTTTTTCAATTATCTTTGGCGAAGTATTTAGAATGTTCTAAAACGTCGAAGAATCACTTTTGTACAAAATGTCCGTGTGTATGTGTGTATGTATGTACGCTTTTGTTGTCTGTTTATGCTCTAACTTCCGTAATTTTTTAGATATCGGGTTTTTTTTTTAATCGATAGAGTATTATTCAAGGAAGGTTGGTATTGAATTTGGCGATGATCGGTAAAGGGGTTCTTTTTTTTAAAAATTTTGAATTTTTTAGAAATGTCCGTGGTTGCTCTAATTTCCGCAAATTTGGAGATATTGATCTATTTCTAATTTTATTATATTTTTCAGTTTTTTCTACCTTTATTTCATATATAATTTTTTAAGATTTAGTTGATTAGACTCAGCTTTATACGCGATCAAAGGTCCATAATTATGTTCGCATATAAAGCTAAGTCTAATCAACCGAATTTAAAAGAATTATATATGAAATAGGGGTAGAAAAGACTAAAAATATAATAAAATTAGAAATTGATCGATATCTCAAAATTGGCGGAAGTTAGAGCAACCACGAAAACAATGTATAAATTTTTATCAAAATGAGAGTAAATAAAAGAATTGTACTACCTTACTTGAGTGAAAAATACGCGATACAAAATTAGAAAAAATAATTTAAAAGTAGGCAAATTAGAAAGTTGCACATTACTTCCGTGGAAGAATTAACTACACACATGTATTTATATGTAAATAAATTGACAGTTTTTTCAATAAATTAATTATATGATCTCTTTCAGCATTCTCTATTTGCATCAACAAAAAGAAAGCAATAGATTCGAGAGGAAGCGCAATTAATATTAACAAGTTTTCGTCAGGAATAGAAAAATCACGTTTACCTTCTGCAAGAGATATTGAGATTTTAAGACAAAACATCCATGTCTACACAACCGTAAAGTGCCTTAGATAAAACTTGGCTTTACAACATTGTGTGGTACAACAAAAATATCAAAGATTTAATTAATTTTATTAATATTCTAAATAATTCTAAATTCTACATAGTTGTTGAAAGCATTTGTTAATGTATTTATTTTATCTTGGCACGAGCTTGAAAATTCCTCTCTGACAAAAATCTAACTTTTTATTTTACAAACCACACTCAGAAAAATATTCTACTACTTCTGATGAACGTAAGCAATAATACCTACAGTATAAGTAAAGAAAACATTTTTGTGATATTTGTAAGTACAATGTACATGTATGTAATAAATGTATTTGATGTAATACAAAAAAATATTGACACCAATTCATTTTTGAAATGTTTATGGTATACTATATAAGTTATTTGCGAGTTAAATATAGAAACATTTCTTTCAATTAGAATCTTTTCTCATACAATGTTTATTGCTTATAGCTCTGACATATATTGAAAAAAAAGTAAATAGCACCTACTGGAATATTTATTGCCATTGTATATTCTATCTTCAAATTCCTTTATCTCACAAATGCATTTTATAAGTATCTTTTCGATATGAACTTAAAAGTATTCTTAAAACTTAGCTTTATCATAATTTTAAAATTTTTAAAGCAGTATTCACATTTAAACACACTTTTATAATGATTATACTTTTATTCCAATAATCGCATTAAGATTTAAATAATAAAAAAAGTAATTTCCGTAATTTTTTAAAACAAGATCCAGTTTCCATGAATTTTTCCTACTCTGTTAACCGATTTTGTTTCAAAGATCGACGGTAAACTAGCATTCAAACTTATATAGTAGTATCGCGATAATCAACCAAATTTTTATACTCTAAGTCGACGTGAAAACATTCAACTATTTACGGTTACAAGCTGAAAAACTTTTGGATAGTTCTGTTCCTCACACACAGGACAAAGAAGAATCTTTTGTCCTGTGTGTGAGAGACAGAACTATCCAAAAGTTTTCAGCTTGTAACCGTAAATAGTTGAATGTTTTCACGTCGACTGTCATTTTTCTTCTTTAGTCGCTTTTTTTAGTCGAATAATCGAGGTCTATTTGTTATTGTATTTCTAAATCTGAATGGTCAATAAATTTGGTTTTTTTACTAGTATTCCTAAAGTGTCCTATGTATCCGTTCTTCATCACTTTCTTAAGATTCGTTTTAATTATTAAAATTCAAAATACGAGTATGCTTCATGTATGCGATACATGAAAAAAAATTCAGTTTTGATAACGATTATCTCGCGTTCGGGATGGTCAATTACTTTTAAGTTGTGCAGACGTGTAGATACCACATTTATTAACATATAGTAAAATTTTCAAATTTTTCTTAAGAATTGCGATTTACGAGACTACTACCTTAACGTCGTAAGTGACGATAATATTAAAACGTAGCACGATGAAAATCAAATATAGAGCAAAACGTGTTATTAAATCTTTATTTAGGTTGCAGCAGATATGTGTGAAAGGCCGAAGTATTAAAGTTTGTGTTCAAGTGGTAGTTTTCAGATATATAAATAGCAGCAGAATGGCAGTTTTCAGGTGTATATATAGCAACGGAATGACAGTTTTCAGGTCAATTAGCTTTATACGAAAATACGGTTATTTTCTTTTACTGATTACTTTCATTCCAATAATCTCATTGATAGAGATTTATTCATAATAAAAAAGTGATTACCATAATTCTTTAAAACGAGATTTATTTTCCATGAATTTTTCTACTCTGTTAATCGATTTTGTTCCAAAAATCGACGGAAACAAGCATTTAAACTTAAAGCCGTAGGTGACGTTAATATTGAAACAAGGCACAATGAAAATCAAACATAGAGCAAAATTTGTTATTAAGTCTACATTTGGGTCTCAGCGGACATGTTCAAAGCCGAAATATTAAATTCCTTGTTCAAGTGGTATGTGTTCAGGTCTCTAAATAGCATCAGAAGGGCCGTTTTCAGGTCGATTAGCTTTATACAAAAATCTGATGTCATTTTTTAAATAATTACTTTCATTCCATAGCAATCGCATTGATAGAGACTTATCCATCATAAAAATGGTCTTTTCCGGAATATCTTAAAACAAGATTCAATTTTCATGAATTTGTCCTACTCTGTTAACCGATTTTGTTTCAAAAATGGACGGAAACTGATGGCATTTAAACTAAGGGTCGTTAGTGACGTTAATATTGAAACGTGGCATGAAAAACAAACGTAGAGCAAAACATGTTATTAAATCTATATTTAAGTTGAAACGGACATGCACACAAGGCCGAAGTATTAAAGTTCTCGTTCAAGTGGTAGTTTTCAGGTATATAAATAGCAGCAGAATGGCAGTTTTCAGGTGTATATATAGCAACGGAATGACAGTTTTCAGGTCAATTAGCTTTATACGAAAATCCGGTTATTTTCTTTTACTGATTACTTTCATTCGAATAATCTCATTGATAGAGATTTATTTATAATAAAAAAGTGATTACCGTAATTTTTTAAAACGAGATTTATTTTCATGAATTTTTCCTACTCTGTGAATCGATTTTGTTCCAAAGATCGACGGAAACAAGCATTCAAACTTAAAGCCGTAGGTGACGTTAATATTGAAACGAGGCATGAATGAATATTGAAACGAGGCATAATGAAAATAACACATAGAGCAAAATTTGTTATTAAGTCTACATTTGGGTCTCTGCGGACATGTTCAAAGCCGAAATATTAAATTCCTTGTTCAAGTGGTATGTTTTAGGTCTCTAAATAGCAGCAAAATGGCAGTTTTCAGGTCGATTAACTTTATACAAAAATTGTATGTTATTTTTTTAATGATTACTTTTATTCCAATAATCGCATTGATAGAGATTTATCCATCATAAAAAAGTGATTTCTGTAAATCCTCACCAAACACCCTGTATATAACTTAAAAAAATTATAAGATCTGAAAACTGCTTCAGAGTATAATTCAATTTTGACAGAATGGTTGCTTTCAGAACTTGTATTTGCACACAAAACTTTACTTTATTTTCACTTATACTGAATTTCAGTAACGTATTAGACTTACAGTCAACATAATTTTTCATGTGCTATTAAAAAAAAAGCTCAGAGATGAATTATTTACTCTTTTTATTAGAAAAATAAGGGGTCTGAAAACAGCCTTTTGCCTAAAGAATAATATGATTAAATGGCAAAATTAAGGACTTGCGATAAAATTGCACATATCTTTATGATTTTTTTCGTTTTATAACACACAACTGATCGAACATTACTAATAAGTGTCAAACATATAAAATGTAAACATTAACTGAAAAAAACTCGTTGCTTTAATTAATAAATAAGAGTGACCTGATAACTACCAATCTGTATAAACTTGTAAATATTTCGGAAAATAATCATTATTTTTAAGTTTTGTCAACCGCAAAGTCTTCTAAACAAAGCTTACTAACGTATTATCCACTAAAATTGTATGCTCAGAAATTGACCTCAAAACTGCCCCTTGACATACATATATATATATATATATATACATACATACATGTGTATTCATCGGCAGGAATGCCTGGACACATATGCTTACGATACACATATATATAGATGTCAAATACATATTAAAATGTCCAGGTATTCCTGCTGGTCAGTGTACATACATGCAACATCGAATCAAAGTCAGTCGCACTTAAATTGTGAACTCCAAGACCTTTTTTGTATTCTTCTCGGGACTTTAAGATTATTAAGGGGATGCTGGAGTCGTCTGTTTTACCGATAAAACTACCATTCTTCTACTTGTATGTATGAATGGTACTTTATTCGCCCATAGGCCTTAAAGGGCGTTTTTAAAGGAACGTTTCCCAAACCTTTACAGATCAATATAATCGGAATCAAAACATTATAACAAAATTAGCTCCGTATTCGGACCCTGGCCATTTGCGACCTTACAATCTAACATAAACATACATCAGGAACATAAATCAATTCGGCTCCGTAGCCCCTCAAATCCTGGCCATTTAAACTTCACTCCTTCTCCTCCCGCTCTTTGACCTCTCCCTCTGACGCTTTCTCCCTCTTTCCATATCAATCAGTACCTTGAGCCTCCTAAAACATAGAGCAATGTATATTTCTGCTTTCAGCCTCCCTGTCCTCCCCGCGCCTCCTCCTTGTCATCTCTCCGCCTCTCACACTCCTTCAACCCGACCTGACCAGCCCTTTATATTCTACTCCCTCCCTCCCTTCCTCGCCCTCTAACCTTCCTTCCATTTCCTCTCCTCCTCGCTCCAAGTAACCTCCCTACCGTCCACCCACAGTCTCCTGTTCTCCACCCGCGTTCTTTTACCCTTCGCTCTCTCCTCTTTGGCCTTCTCTAACATCTTCCACCTCTTCTTCCTTTCCTCCAGCGACAAGTCTTCATCCACCCCTATACCCCATACCCGCCTAATAATCCCGTAACTCCTCAGTATCTCCTCTCTCTCCCTCTCATCTTCTAGCTCCACTATCAGGACTTCTCTCCCCCCCTCCCCGCTTCTTTCCCAGATCCTACCAATCCTCGGTACTTTGCCTATCACCTTTTCTGCCACCCTTTCCATCAAGTCCCGTCTTTCGTCTGCGTCCCTTCCATCCAACCCTCTCCAGATCACGTTCCTCTTTCTTCTTTCTCTCTGCGCATACTCCTCCTCCTGTCTTTTCACTCTCTCCATCAGTCTCTTCATCTTCTCGCTCTCTATTTCCTCCCTTCCTTCCGCCCCTTTCTCTGGCTCCTTACTCCTCCGCTTATATTCCCTCTCCTCCAGCGTCCTCGACTCCCCTCCTCCCTTCCTCTCGTTTACTCTTTCATTCTCTCTCTGCTCTTCCTCTTGCCCTATCGGCACACTCCACCCTCGTGCCTCTGCCCTTTTCTTCGCCTCTTCTTCTACCCATCTTCTAATCCTCTCACCTCTGTCCCAGATAAGTTTCATCTCCTCCTCTCTCCCTTCCTTATACCCGCTCCACGCCTCTTCTTCCTCCGCAACCGTCTGCGCTCCCCCCTCCTCCTTTTCTTCTGCGTGTACTCCTCCCGGCTCCTTCCGCTGCTCTTCTTCACCGCCCCCCTCTTCCTGACTACTCACCGCTTCCTTACATGCTCCCTTCCCCCCTCTTTCCCTTCCCTCTAGCAGCCTCCTGACCTTTTCTAGTTCGTCCGCTATCCTGCCCCACACCCTTAACATTTCCTGTGACCCTTCCATCCTCCGCTCCCCTCCGCCCACTCCGTTCAATTCTCCACCCGTTCTCGCTCCCGGGGGTCCTTACTTTCACCTGTAAACATAACAATCTCAACCTCTGCCACTCTCCTTATTCTTCTCTCTCATTCTCCTCTAACCCCTGCGTGTGCACCCGTCCCGATCTTGTCTTCCCCCTTCTTCCCCCTACTTACTTTGCTCACACCTTGTCCCCGTCTGCTCTTTCTGCCCTTACTTTCCTCCACGCCTTCCTACACTTTCCTTATCTCTCTTCTCTTTACCTTATTATTTTCTTTCTCACCTCTCCGTCGTATCTACTCTTCGTTATTCTACCGTCTGTCTGCTATCGACCGCCGTCCCTTTCCTCGTTCGATCCTTCCTCTCAATCCATCGATTCGCCGATATCTTCCGCTCCCTCTCATTGGTCGTCTTGCCACGCGCTCGCCTTAAGGCTCCCTGCCTAGTCCACACGCTCCGGCGAATCCGGTCCTCCCGCCCCGCAGTGGTGCCAACGTGCTCCTGCCCGAAGTCCCCACTACGCTTTCTCACCGTCAACCAACCTTCCTCTCTTGCACATCTTCCTTCCCTCGCCTCTTCCTCTAGACCATGCCCTCCCTCCGCATCCTCTCACTTCGTCCCTCACCGCCGCCTCCCTTCCCCCTTCCTCGTCGTCCTAACCTCAATCACCGTCCTCTTCTTCTTTCCCGATCTTCGTCCGCATTCTCTCGACACCACCCTCGCCTCCAATGCCTCTGCTTCTTCTCGTCCTGCTCTACCTCTTCCTTTATTCCTGCACCTCCAAGCCTTCGCCCATCCACTTCTGCTGCCCCGTTTCTTCCTCCTCTAATTCTTTACCTGCTCACCCGCCGAGAGCTCACCCCCCTCCTCCTACCATTCTTCTACTTATGTAACGTCGTATTGATTTGACAGAATTAAAAATGCTTCTCAATAATTGCAGTACATACATCAATGATTCAGGAAAACTTCGATTTTATATAGAAAACGAGAAAAAATTACGAAATTACAGATTTCTTTACCTACTTTTATCCCAATATGGTGTCTTGAGTTGCATCGATTGCCATCAACTCATCACAAGATGTGCTTCATATAAGAGACATACCATTGATATGAACGTGAAAACGAGTTTCACTGAATTGCACAACAAGAAAAAAATCAATGAACCTTCAAAATCGAGATTAGAAGTCTAATATAAGAGTACAGTGTATATGACGATTCGTGCGTATGTGTGCGTGCAATGTAGGTGTTATCCTTGTTTATATCTATGCTAATACGGCTCTGTGATTGATTCATAATATCTTAAGATCGTATTTAAGACGGTCTTAAATATAAGAACCGATTATGAATACCGACCAAGGAATCCTCATTTCTCAATGAAGGATTATGGGTGGTATTCATAGAGGGGGGGGGGGAGGGAGGGAAAAGAGGGAGAGGGAGGGAGAGAGTGACAGAGGGAGGCAGAGGAAAAGAAAGGAAAGGAGAGAAAGAGAGGGAGGGAGAGGGAGAGAGAGAGAGAGAGGGAAGGGGTATAGAGAGGGCAAAAAGAGAGAGGGAGAGAGAAGGGGGAGAGAGAGAGCGACAGAGAGAAAAAGAATTAGTGAGAATAAGAAAAAAATCACTGTAAAATGTAAAGAGACAGAATTAGGACGACAGGATATGAATTTAAGGGAATAGATGAGGATAAAATTGAATAACAGGATATGAAATCATAGAAAAATCATAGAAAATCATAGAAAATTAGAGAAGATAAAAAAGAATGAGAGAAATAAAGAGAAGACAATGAGCGAAAATGAATGAGTGAGAACAAGTAAGAATAAAAAAGAATGAGAGAAGATAATGCAGTAAAATGCAATAAAATTAGAAAAATGATGCAGAATGGATGAGAATGAGAAAACTATATGAAGATAGTGAAAGGAGACTACATGAAGATAGTGGTGAAAGAACGTAACAGAGTGAATCAAACAAAATAAAACAATATGAGATAGAATGAGGGAGAATGAATAAAAATGAAAAAAATTGAAAAAGTACAAGGGAGTCTAAAAAATAAAATAATATGTGATTAATTAATAAGGGAGGGAGAGGGACTCCTGGTATAGGGGTGAAAGCGGGTGGTTAGCGAGCGCGATACAGCGAAAAATAAGGCGTAGAGTGAGATTAGGAATAGCAGCAAAGAGGAGAGTAGTGGTGGGGGGAAGAGAGAGGTGGCGACGGCGGTGGAAGTGGTGACGAGAAGCAAGGAAAGATAGGATAGGAGGTATTAGGTAGTAACGGTGTGTGGTCAGAAAAAAGTTAGGGACACCTTAGAGAGAAAGTAAAATGGCAGGCGGTTGAGAGGTGGCGAAGAGTAAGAAAGGCTGAGAGAACAGGTGGGGACTCGGAGAGAGAAGGAGAAGGAGTAGGGCGGCAGTAGATTTGAAGCGAGGTAGGGAGAGAAGGAGACGATAAAATAAAGAAGGTGAGAGGGAGGCAGGAAATATAAAGAAGAGTAGAGGTGATTAATAAGGGAAGTGAGAGGAAGGATAAAGCGAAGAAGGAGCTCAAAAAGATAGAAGGTAGAATAGGTAAGGTGTCTAGCGCAGGGAGAGAGAGAGAGAAGTGCGAGTATATGTAGTGAAAGGAGTATAGATAAGTATTTTAAAAGAAAAAGGGAAGAGGAGAGGAGGAAGAGGCGTTTAAAAGGAGTAGGAAAATGGTGAGATCGCCAGAGGGGAAAGAACAGATGGTAGGGATAATAAGTAAAATGATGGAGGAAATACGGGAATTAAGGAAAGAACAGAAAGAGCAAGGGTAGAAAGCAATAAAGAGAGAGAAATGATAAGAGATGAGATTAGGAAGATGAACGCGGATGTAGAAGAGAGTGAGGTGAAATGGCAGAAGAAAAGTGAGGAATTGAAGAAAGAGATAAGAGAGTTGAGAAGAAAGCTGGAGAGTATAGAGAGGGAGAGAGATGGGAGGAAGGAAAGGCAGGGAGAGGTGAAAGAGGAAGGAAAGTGGGAAGTAGAAAAAAGAGATAAAGCAATAGAAGCGAAGGTAAGAGAGCTAGAAAGGTGGAGAGAGTTAGAAGAAAGAGACAGAAAGAGGAACAATGTAGCAGTGAAAGGGGTGGAAGTGAAGAAAGGAAGGCTAAAGAAAGCGGTAGAGAAGCTATGGCTAAAGATGGGGGTGGAGGGAGGAATAGAGAAGGCAAAACATATAGGAAGAAGGACGGGGAAAGAGAAGAAAACGGTTTCAGTTGGGTCAAAAGATAGAGTAAGAAAAAAAGAGGTAATGCAGATGAAGAATGTGTTGAAAGGGAGATTGGAAAGAATAGAGGATGACATGATCTTGAAGGAAAGAAAAATGCAATGGAGATGATAGCTGAGAATGAGAAAAGGAATAGGAGGAGAGCTTGGGTAAAGTACGGAAAGATTTGGATAGAGGGCAAGTAGTGGAGTTGGGATGAGGAAAAAGAAGTTCTGATAGATGGAAGGAAAAATAAGAGAGGAGCAAAAAGAAGAAAGGGGGGAGAAAGAGGAACAGAGGAGGCAAAGAGTAGAAAAGAGGGAGACGGAAAAATGAAAAGAAAAGGTAATGAGGAGAGAGAAAAAAACGATGGGAAGGAAGGGCGGAGAGAAGAGGGAGGAGAGAAAGAGTAGGAAGAAAGCGAGTGTAGTGAGGCTGAGGAAAAGAGGGAGAGGAGTCAGAGAGAGTAGAGTGGGGAAAGTAAAAAGGAGTGAAAGAGAGAGAAAAAAGGGGAGAAAGTAGGAAGGGGGAAGAAAGGAATGCAGGAAAGAGGAGAAGGGAAAGGAACAGGAAGGAAGCCTAAAGATAGGCTTTTGAAATGTAACGGGAGTGAAGGAATAACAGGAAAGGTTTTGGGAAAGGATAAAAGAGTGGGATGTCGTGGGGTTGGTGGAAACGTGGCTGGAACAGGAGGAATGGGGGAGGATGAAGAATAGGGTGCTAAAGGAGTTCAATTAGAGGATATAGGGTGCAAAGGAAGAAAGAATTTGAAGAAAAGAAAGAGCAATAGGTGGGATAATGATGGGAGTCAGAGAGAGATTAGAAGGGAAGAAGGGGAAGAAGAATGGGTGTAGGAGGAGAGTTTAATGATTAGAGAAGTAAGATGGAAAAAGGAGAAATAAAGATTGGCAACAGTTTACGTAAGCGGCAACTTGGACAAGACAATGGGTAAGGTAAAATCGGTAAAGGAGGAGGAAGGGAAAGAGGAGAAATGGATAGTGGGGAGCGATTTCAATGCGGGAACAGGAGATAAAGGAGCGCTGGAAGATGGAGAAGAGGGAATTGAAAGAAAATCGAAAGATAAAATAATAAATAGGCAGGGGGAAGGGCTGATTATAGATGGGTGGTAGACGAAGGGTGGTAAATATGAACGGAGCAAAGGAGGGAGATGAGAAGGGGAAGATGACTTTTACAAGAAGAAGAGGAAAACAGTGATCGATTACGCAATAGGCGATAGGAAGGATTGGGAAAGTGTGACAAGATTGGTGGTGGGGTGTGAGGTAGATTCGGATCACCAATCAGTAGCAGTACGGGTGGACAAAAGGGAGGTTGATGAGAGGAAAAGGACAATAGCGGAGGAAGAGAGGTGAGTGGAAAAGACGAACTGGTTGGAAGAGGCGAGAAAGGAGTTTAAAAGAAGGACGAAGGAGGTAAAAATAGGTAAGGGGACAATAGATGAAGAAGGCGAAAAGTTGACAAAAAGAATTAAAAGATGGAAGTAAAGGTGAGAAGAGTAAAAAAATGGGCAGAAGGAAAGGAAGGATGGCGGTATGAGGACTGTAGGAAGAAGGGAGGAAGGTGGTAGAAAAGTTATTGAGAGACTGGAAAAGAGGAAAAAAATACAAAGAAGATTATGAGAGAAGAAAGAAGGAGTATAAGGAAATGTGTGAGAGAAAAGAGGAAAAAAAGAGGAATCTGCTGGAAGAGATAAGAGAGGCGAGAACAGAGAAGCAGGTGTGGAAGTAATAAACAAAAAAAGGAGAAGAAGGGTATAAATTAATAAGGAGATAAAAATGGAGGAGTGGGATAAATACTTCAGGGAGATGTTAGAAGGAACGGAATACAAGCGAAGGTTAGGAGAAAGGGAAGAGGGAGAGCAGGGGGCGGAGGGAAAAGTGGAGAAAGGGAAGAAGATAGGATGGGAGGATGTAAAGAGAGTGCTGAAAGGGCTAAAAAAAGGTAAAGCGGCAGGAGAGGATGAGACAGGAAATGAAATGAATTAATGGGGGAAGTGGTTTAAGAAAGGCGTTATGAGAAATATGCAGGAGAATATGGAAAGGAGAGGGTTTCCCAGAGGTGTGGAAAAACGGAGTGGTTCCGATAGCGAAAAAGAGAAGGGCAAAAGAAATGAGTAAGCATAGAAAGGTGCACGCCGGGGTATATGATTAGGGAAGATATGCAAAGGGAGAAACTAAGAGGAAGGGCAGTTATGAGAGCATGGGGGTATGAGAAAAAGTTAGAGGAGGGAAAAGGAGAGGAGCTAGCAAGGAAGTGCTGGGAGAAAGTGAGGAGAAGGGCAAAAAGAGGGGAAAGTAAAGGATTGGGAAGAAGAGAGAAAAGAAGCAGCGGAGAGTAGGGGATGGCGGATAGAGGAGTTAAGGGAAGAAGGGAAGTAGAGGGGGGAAGACGTGTATGGTAGAGAAAGGCAGAGACAAAAAGAGGAGAAGTGGAAGGAGAGAGGGGAGGCAAAATTTAACAGGTAAGGAAAAGGAGGGATAATGGAATAATGAATGTGAAAAGTAAGGAGGAAATGAAAGGTTCCGGATGAAAAAATTAGAGTGTAATAAGTCTTATATGATAAATAAGAAGAAAAAAAACAAAATATGAGATAGATAGGTATGTGAAGTAAGCAGAAAGGGAAAAGGAATGGGAAATGGTGATGATTAGATATTAGTATAGTAGAGAAAAAAAGAAATAAATTAATTTATAACAGAGAAGAAAATAGTGGAATGGGATAAATATTTTAAAATAAATATAATGGGAAATATATGGACATGGAAGCGCGCGCGTTAGCGCGCGTGTGTGCTAGTCCTTTCTAAAAAAAGGCATGTTAAGTCGATATTCGCATATCTCGAAGTTTATTGTTGCCGCTTTTCCGCGATGCCAATTGGTTCTCTCGCTGCGCTTACTTCATTTGCAGCTGTCATCGTATATGTTGACAGTTGTGTGTATCAAGAAGTTAATAGTGTAATAGTAATAGCACAATAGTAATGTTAAAGCTAAATAGCGCGCGCGATGCGCGCGTCTGTGGTATTAAAAATATTATATGACAAAATTTGGAATATCAGAAAATTCTTAATAAAAAAAAATGCAATAAAATGCAATAATTATATAATAAATTTAATTTTTTATAAGTCCTAAAGTCTGACAGCAACTTTTCGGAAATATTACAAATGCAATGTTGTATGTGAAACATTCAAAAATATAACGCGTGCAATGTAAATGTAAATAATAGTTTTATCATGTATCAGAAATGTTTTTAAATCATTACATCTGCAATATTTCTTCTGCAATATTGTAGAAATTCACTACCGCAATTATATTTTTCATTACCTACGCAATCTTTCAGAAATTTTTCAGAAATATTTTAAATGCAATATTGCGTTTGATATGTTACAGAAATTATTATTCATACAATGCAAACGTAATATTATTTTTATAATGTTTCAGAAATATTTCTAAAATATTGCATCTACTACATTTTTTTGCAATATTACAGAAACTTACAAAAATTGTAAACAATTTTCTGAAAGATTTAAGAAATATTGTTAATGCAATATTATAAAAAACATGATACAGGTACATTTCTGAAATATTTTAGATGCATAGTTACAAATGAAATTTTAACGAAATATTTTTGCACCATTTTCGAGTATTTCAATATTTCAGCAACATAACATGCCGAGTGGGAGGTTAGAAGACACACTTTTCGCTATGATACTGAGTGCGTTTATAAAAATTTCGAGTTTTAAATCAAACTTGAGATTTGACTCGACCCGACTCAGCAAATCAAAAACGCTATTAGTCGGTTCTTATATTTAAGATCGTCTTAAAGTATAATCTTAAGATGTCATTAACCAATCACAAAGCCGTATTAGCTTTCTTAAGACATTACTTAAGGCCATTGCACGTAACATAGTTTTTAGTCATAATCGTAATGCCGTAAGAAAATAGACCAATCACACTTGCTAAATAAATGAAAACGGCCAATTCCGAGCATTAAACAGATGTTAGAAATGTATTTAATAAATTCAATAACGTTATAACAACGTGTTTACGTTTCGAGCCTTACTTGGCCTTCTTCAGAACATTTAAAAAACATAAGGAATAATGCAACAATCTTGTATTAATTTACAGTCAACGAATCAGATTTGATCCCACGCTACAATTTTGTAAAGTATTATACACTTTTAGTTTATTACCATTGCATTTATAAGTATTAGTTTACATTTACAGGATTAGTTTCATGGTAATGTAGGGAGGACGCTAGTCTTTCAGTGCAGGGTGCGTCTCGTTTTATATTGTAGGGTAGACCGGGGCACGTTGTCACACATTTGGTTCAATATTTTTTGTATTTTTTACATTCAATATTTGAGAGTACTTTGATATGCCAAAATTTCGAGTAAACCCTCAGCTTCAATTGGACAGTATCGAATTTTGTGTGATTGTTACTCTACAGTTGTTACATAACAATAAATAACGACAGGTCGCTTGTGACAACGTGCCCCGGTCACGGGGCACGTTGTCACATCAAATGTGATTGCATGCAAAATGTTATCCAAACTGAATTCAACGTAAATATCAATATATTATAGTGCGCTGCAATGTAAAAAAGTAAAATCCTTCACAGAAACATTTATTTTATTTCAAAAAAGTACAAAAAGCACGAAGTTTTTGTCTTAATCTAAATATAAAAATTCCACTCGAATGCGCAACTTATTGATACACATTTAACAGCAAAACGAATTACTTCTAGATCGACTACTGCGGCTCTTGCAGTTTTCCGTTTGTAGGAGCACACTATATCCCAATTGCATCTATGACATTAAAATTCGTGACAACGTGCCCCGAGGGCATTTTTTTACTCCAAACAGCCTCATGGCCGACACGTTTGAGATATTCATAAGGTTAGGTATTGCACGCGGTAGGTAAAAGTACATACTTTAAGATAATATATAGGTCTATTCTGAAAAAACATAAGTTTCATGTCCAGTACGTTGAATATTAGACAATAAAATTTTACTTACGGTCGCAAAAAACTTTCAAATTGGTTTTACGTCAACACAGCTGGAGCAATCTCAACACTGTAAACATACCAAAGATGGGCATACACTAACACGTTTTGGGAATAACGGGTGTTGTCCTCTGATTATTAGTTTTTTAAATAAAGCCGATGTGACAACGTGCCCCGTGTGACAACGTGCCCCGGTCTACCCTATAGAGCCAGAATTTGTTACGTTTCGATTTCGATCGACAGCATTTTGTATAGCAAGCAATAAAGCATATTATTCAACGGTACTCAACAGAGTTATTCAACATAAAATGGTCCTTCGAGCTGGATAGAGCGGATGAAACGGATAAGTACACGAATTACAAGGAATCGAGCAACAAGCAAGTGTAAAATTCACCACATGTAACGACCACGCCCATGTGCCACGAGAAGTAGAGATCCTCAAGTAAGAGATTGGACACCGTCGACCGTCCGCCATATTGTTCAGGATGCTAGGATTGTTCACCTATAGCGCGCTTTCCAAAAATGTTTAAATTAATTTAATATCTATATAGTTTATTAACGTACAGAAAATAAATTTAACTAAAAATTCATATATGTTTATATTAATAGTTTAAAGAAAATCTGATTTTTGGAAAAATTTAAAAATAAACACATCATAATGGTGTGTTTAAACAGTAACGTGGAATATATAACTACTATTAAAATTCTTTATCCAGCTCCTAATTATATTTTTAAATTACAGGAATTTCATACATAATAATAATACAATGTTTGTATCCGATGTAGAAACAAAATAAGCAATTTAACAAATTTGTATGCATAATTCTAATAAATAAATAAATATCTAAAATCAATAAAAATTTTATTATTTAATACATGTGTGCATAGCTACACTTTTACTTGCAAAAGTATTATTATTCACATATTTATCAGGTGATATTACAGACATTTGTTTTAACCTTACTCCTTACTAATAAAATACTGTATAATTTTTTATTTCAAAGAATGACAATTTGGTATATCATATCTTAGATTATTACAGATATCAGTATAAAATTTTCTTAAATCAATACATTTGTCATGAACTATATTAAAATAAAATCTAAATATTTTTTCAATATTTAAAATAAAATAAAATGTTTTCTCATCAATAAAAAATAAGGTATTTTTAAAACAACGTATACGTGTTAATGCAACATATGGATATGTAGTTGCAATTGTACTACCTATTGCACTAATGCAATTCTCACAAATATTATATCTCTTTTTTATTTTATAAATTACGTACCCTCCTAAGTAATATAAACAGTTTAGACTTATATTATTAAAAATTATATTCTAGTTATCACAAATATCACTTATATTTGTTTGTACTATATTATTATTATTTAACAAATTCTCTTTGGTTTTGTCCTTTTTTAATTGTCGTTGACTTTTTGCAAAAATATCCAAAAATTCTGAAAAGAATTCTTTATCATCAAGGTCATAACTACTATTTTCGGGATTTTTTATATATTGTAAAATTGTTATTAATTTTAAATCATTTTTAAATTGTATAGCATTTGGAATTACGTGCTTCATTCGGATAATTGAAAACAAATTTTCGAGGCAATCCTGCATAAATCTTCCTAATAAAACAAATTCGAAAGCTTCATTTTCTAATAAATAGGTACTTAATTCTATAGCAGATTTTGTGGAAATAATTATTTCTTTTCGAAAAGGTTTCCATGCCTCTAATTTGCCAACTTTTATTTTTGAAATTACAAAGATTACGTCATGTAAAAAGTTTATTGTTTCTTCAAATTTAGTCATATTTAATTTACCTAAAGCTAATCTCGGAGTTCTTGATGACATTATCTTCAACCATTTTGATATGAAACCAATGAACCTTGCAGTTGTAATAAAACTGATATTTCCGTTATTATTCCCAATAAATGTTAACGCTGAAGCAACAGAATGATTCAATACTTGCCTCGCATTATTAACTTTCATTTTTTGAAAATGATTTTTTGTATCTAGCAATTGTAATTTTAATTTTGACGCTAAACTTAGACCATAATCTATTTGATCTTAGAGAAGTACATAATTCATTTAAATCTTTTACTCTGGCTACATTAGTTAGTAAATCAAACATGGTAACAATTTCATCAGGGATAATTATTGTTTCATTTTTTAAAAAACCTTGATTTATATTTTTCAAGGCATGAGCACAATCATGAAAAAAGAAGAGCTTACGACTTTCGTCATTAGAGTGTTAACAGGAATTGATTATTGTACTATGCCTCGATACATTAATTCCAAATGATTTCCACATTGTCATATTTGCTGATCCCATATCAGATGTTACACTGTGAACCCGTAATCCTATATTTTCAGCTTTTTTGATAATATCGCAAATAATTGAATTAAACTTATTACCGTCAGCAGAATCACCTGTAAAATAATAAGCCACGACCTGCTTCCACTTGCTAACAATACCAGCTAACATAAATAATGCTTTCGAAGCAATTTTGTTTTATTGCTATTATTACATAATTCTGCAGAACCAACATATGAATTTGTTGAAATATCAAATGATCTGCTAGGAGTTATAGCCATTTCATCTAGAACCAACATACAATGTTTATCAATATTACTTTTAAAAGCAGACACTTTAATTTGGAGAAATTCGAATATTTCTTCTAATATCCCGTTTGTAAATTTGACATTTTCCAGTCGTCGACGTAGCGTTCTTAGTGAAGGTAATGGCAGATCGCGGCTTATTTCTTCATATCTCGAACGACCACACATATATCTTAATGCTTTTTTTATGGATTCATTATCCCAAATTGGAACTTTTTTGAATTCGCCAGTTAATAATTTAATTTGATTCTTAGTTAAAACTTTATGAACAGCACTCTCTATTAAAGTTTTACTACTTTTATTTACTTCTTCTTGCAGTCTTTTAATTTTGTAATTAGCATTTTTTAATTTTCTTTGAGTTCTTTTTTGTATATTAAATAGTTTAGTATAATGTTTTTGTACTTCTTTTACTTTCATTTTATGTTTAAAACAATTATCACAGGTATTTAAATTATCACATAAGTTTGAAACTTCTATGTCATTGGCTTTTAAATCAATATTTTCATGAATCCATATCATTTGTAAATTCATCATTTGCATCCATATCATTTGTAGATTCATCATTTGCATCCATATCATTTGTAGATTCATCATTTGCATCCGTATTATTTGTAGATTCATCATTTGTATCCATATTACTTGTAAATTTGTCATTTGTATCCATATAACTTATAGATTTATCATTTGAACCCATATTACTCATAGATTTGTTATTTGTGTCCATATCATCTTCAATATTTATTCTTACATTATTTGTTGCTTTATTAATAACCAATTTTTCTGAAGTAGATTCATCTCTAATATATTGAACATCACTTTCTGTATTATATAAAAATAATTAATTCGACTGCATTCTTATTTTGAAGATTATTAGAAGATGCTTTGCCTTTTGTAAAGAAAAAAATATATATTGTCAAAACTTCTTTTAAGTAAAAATAAATTGAAGGATTTTAATGATATAACGAAAGAGTAACGCTCGATAAAGCAAACAACTGAATAATAAATAATGGCCAACGTTCGAGCAATAATAGGTGTTAACATTTATATATTCAAATTTACAGTAGTGTAATACGACGTTACGTTTACGTTTCGACCATACTTGGTCTTCTTCAGAACCGCATATACATAATTAGAGTCGAATTTACAAATAAAGGAATCGGTTAGGATCCATCGCTAAGATTTATACATAAATAGAGTCGAATTTACAAGGAATCGGTATCGATCCAACGCAACGGTTTACAATTAATTCTACCCATGCCAGTAGATAAAAAAGTCATAGTATTGTCGAAGTCAATTTTAATGCTGAGTCGATCGTTTGTTACGTTATTTATGTGCATCCAGGTTGTTGGTGCAAACAAGCCCATTGTCTCCAAACCCTCTTAGTGGCAACTGCATCATATATAGAATTCCGTAGAAACACGTGAATTTGATAGTTAAGTTTGACTTGTGAAATGGACTCACATAAGCGGTCTGTGCAACGGTGACGCGAGATCTTTCCATCGTCAAGGAGGAGCGTGTGTTCGTAACTAAAGACTGCGAACGACTGAGAGATACCCGTGTCGCAAGGGCAAAGCAACGAGATCATTGTTATTAAAATATTTATGACAACAGCCTCAACACATCAAAATAAGCCTCGTTTAACAATTCCGTGTCCTTGTTTGAATTTATGCCGTTAGGCTGCTCTTTGATGTGAATCATTTCTGCAGTCAATCTCTTTTTGTAGTCGTGCTCCACCTCTAAGACACGCACGTTATCCCAATCGAAAGAATGATTAAATGTCGTAATATGCTCTGAAACCACCGAATGTTTAGACGCGTCTAACTTGATGTTTGCTTTGTGTTCTTTAATTCTAGTGCGTAGCTGCCTCTTAGTCTGGCCGACGTAAGAGGCATCACAGTCCTTGCAACAAATTTTGTAAATTACATTGTTCTTATTAAATTGAGCGTTCCTATCTTTCTGGACTTTTATAATGTTATTAAGTTTGTTAAGAATGCGGTATCCCACCGAATTTTCCGATTTAACGACAGCTGAGGTGACAATTTCAGAAGTAGATTTCAAGTAGGGCATAACTATAAAACTTTTCGCTTGTTGTGATCGTTCAAAATCATTGGTCTTTATCGACTGAAGTTTCCTCAGTCTCCTATTGATATGCGAAAATAATAATTCGATGGGATACCCATTTTCGAGCAATACATTGATAACAAATATTAAATTCTTGTTATAAAAACTCGGATGAGACAATATCATTGCTCTGTCGACCAAACTGTAGATGGTTCCTATTTTGTGTTGCATAGGATGATTCGAATAGAAGGACAATAGCCTCCCAGAAAAGGTTTCTTTATGAAACCAATCTGTTATGATTGTGTCATTTTCAACAATTAACATCAAGTCCAAAAAGCTAAGCCGGCCGTTGACTCCATACTCAAATATTATTTACACTACTGTAAATTTGAATATATAAATGTTAACACCTATTATTGCTCGAACGTTGGCCATTATTTATTATTCAGTTGTTTTAATGATATAATCTTTTCATTTAAATAAAAATAAAATAAATCAAAGAATATTGAAACAAATAAAAAATTACCTGCACCTTCAAAGATGGTAGGTAGGTATAGCATTTCTCTTTAGTTTCAAAAAACCATCTAGACGTTGGTTTTCCCACATTTCAAAAGCAAAGTACTCCTATGCATTATAGATATAATTCCATTAAAAATTTTTATATTTATCAAAAAATAAATAATATTAAAGTATCTAAATATCAAAGTTGTCGATGTTCAATATTACCTGACACAATGCAGAATGTTTACTAGGTACCCAATTTTCCCGATTAACATTTTTAATTCAAATTGCACATCTTTCAGGTTCTTTCAAAGGAAAATAGCACATTTTCTTTTTATTTTGTGTTGAAGAATTAGAACAACCTTTGGCTACGCAACGAGACATTTCAAATCAAATCTAAGCTAACAATAAAATAATCTCAAGTAATATATGTTTGGGAATAGATCGTGCGTGAAATATATGTTTATTGAAGTCCATTCCAATTTATTTCTTAATATCGTCTTTACTCACAGAAATATTCTAAGTCGTTACAGTTCCGAAATATTCTAAGTCGTACCGCTCACAAAATATTCTAAATCGTACAGTCACGCTGATACGTCTTTATTTTAGCGAGTCGCAGTGTCGAATACTCTGTCTCTCTATCCCCGGGATCTCGCGATCGTCTTCTCCTCTCCGGACTTCGTGTCCTTCGAGGAGTCGCTCGTCACATTTCGCTCGGTTTGATGTTATTAGTTATTATTTGTGTCATGCCTGTAACGTTCTCGCTTATTGTTGCCTGTATTTATGTTTTTAATAACGTCTTACAAATGCAATGTATTATACATGTACGTACATATATCAAATTAAAAAAATAATTAAGAGGCTTTATATAATAAACATATTAATATTACAAAAATTTATTTCATTTTAATATTTGAGAATTGTAAATATTTTATGATACTATTAATAACTATGATCAAGATCAAATTTCAAATGCTTTAAAATATTCTTCTTCTTTCTTTATTTTTTAATAAAAAAAGAAGTAAAAGCATTTAAAACATTGATAGAAAACATTAGTTAGATTATATCTTATATATTTAATTAACCAACTAACCTCTTAATCTGTAAAATCTGTAAGTACTAGCCTCTTCAAAATTCTTGTTTATTTCTTAATAAAAGAACTTTTATTGCTATAAATTATTATGTTAGCGTAAAGCTGGTATCATACAATGTACGATTTCTTGAATAATTGCGCTGTTTGCACTCACAAATCTTGCAAGCGCCAAGCAGAAACGTCAATATTATATTCATATTCCCTCGCAGTTATCCTGAACAATATGGCGGATCAAAGCACCAATCAAAAGTTGTCTAAACGGTGTCCAATCTCTTACTTGAGGATCTCTAACGAGAAGAGGTTAGATCTCAGTCACTTTCATCGGAAGCATTCGCTGAACGTACTAAAACGAGATGGAGGTTCTTGAACTAAAACGAGATGGAGAACGAGGCTAAGAGCGAAAAGAACGAACATTAAGGGACAAATCACGCAGTTCGTGAGGTTCGTGAGAAAGCATGGCGAAGATCGTAAAAAGCAACTGCCGGAGAGGATCCGACGTGCCGAAGAATTATACAATTCATACGACGATGTTCAGACGCAAATAGCGGAAGGGAAATTAGAGGCGCTGATAGGAAGAAACCCGCCGCCAACAGCAGAAGAAATACAAGCTATAGATGCAGATCTAGCACGAGAACGTCAATTGGTAGAAGATGTTTACTTCGAGTATTTATCAATAGCAAAGCAATTATTAGAAGCACAGCCAGTAAATAATATAGCATTACCACAACAACAGCAGGTAAACAGTCTTAATGTAAAATTACCCACGCTTCAGCTTCTCAAATTCAGTGGTACTTATGATCAACGGCTAATGTTTAAAGACACTTTCACGTCAGTGATAGATTCTAATGTTAGATTGTCAAACATTCAAAAGTTTCAATATTTACGTAGTTCCTTATCGGGAGAAGCCTTGCAAGTAATACATACATTAGAGACAACAGAAGAAAACTAAGATACAGCATGGCGATAAATTAAAGAAAGATATGAAAATAAAAAGTTAATAATTAAGGCTAATGTAGGGAATATGACCGGTGTACGAGCATTATAATCGATGTTATAAAAAAATTATTATTCACTTGTATCTAATTATTAAATTGACGTTTCGTCTTTACTTAGACTTCTTCAAAATTGTCCATTACAAATACTTAATATAAATATAATCGGGGTCAAAAAACTGAATAGTTCACGCATATAGAACTGCCGCAATTACAAAGTCAAACTTAAAAACTAAGGAACGTTTTCTTCTAAGTTCGTCGTGTCTCAATTAGTATATCGTAGTTCCGTGGAGACCCATGCAAGTCCATAAATTTGAAAGTTGCCATGCATTTTTTAGTGGGCCATCTTAGTGGCAACTGTATAAAAGTATTTTTAATGAGAAGCTATATTATTGAATGTAAAAACCAAGACTTACATAAGTGTTCAGAGATGACGGTAACCATGATAGACTAAATTTCTATGGTATCAGTGTAACACATCCGATCCGTGCGGAGACTCATCGTAAACTGTGAGGGGAATGAACTTGACAAGAAGACGAGAATTGTTTGCAATTTTATTTGACCGTGGAAAGTTCGTTTAAAACATCAAAATAAACTTCGTCCAATAATTCGGTGTCTTTGTTGGAGTTAATCCCATTTGTTTGCTCTTTGATATGTATCATTTCAGAGATCAACCGTTTTTGATAATTCGGTTCATGATCTAAGATACATGTGTTATCCCAATCAAAGGTGTGATTATAGTTTAAAATATGATTTGTTATCACCGAATGTTTGGAATCGTCAAGTCTGATGATATACTTATGTTCTCTAATTCTCGTCTGAAGCTTTCTTTTCGTCTGGCCCACGTACAGTTAATAATTAATACGCATATAAAAGAACTTTTTGAATTACCAACAGTAAGCAAAGGTAATCACGTAACGTTGAGAAATTTCATAGATTCAATACGTACACACGTCAGGGCGTTAGAAGCATTAAGACAACCGATTCAGCATTGGGATACTATTCTCCTTTATTTGCTAAGCGACAAATTAGACTACACGACCAGAAAGAACTGGGAATTAGAAATAGGAAAGCGAGATCCAGAAAGTATGCCCTCTCTCGAAGCATTGTTAGAGTTTCTTACAAGTAGAGCTCATACATTAGAGTTAGTACATGTATCGAAAAATCAACACATTTTACATTGATCAGATCTCACCCAAGCATATAAACAATCAGTCAAGTGAAATCAGAGGTATATCGTCAAGTATTTCGTCAATTTACACGCCGAATTGGTCCTTCTTTCGCTGCATGACCCATATGCGTCCATGAACCCATGCAATTGTATATGTGTCGCCCGACCATCTTAGTGACAACTGAATCACATTATAAAATCCGTAAGAACAAACGATAATTTGATTATTGAGATTAAACTCATAAACGGACTCACATAAGCGGTCGATGAAACAAGAAACGGAGGTAAATTCTCTTCATCGTCTCACAAAGGCGTGTGTTCGTTGCGCAGAATAACAGACGACTGAGACCATACTCACATCGCAAGGGCACAGCAACCAATAGTCATTGTTATTAAAAGAACATTTAAGACAACCGATTCAAAATATCAAAACAGGCAGGGTTGGGTTTGATACGCATTCCAGAAGTTTCGTACGTATTATACGTATTATACGTAGGATACGTATTATACGCAGGATACGTATTATACGTAGAATACGTATCAAACTATGTGTAATACTTCTGACACTATTATCATAACCTATAACCTTAACTTCACATATCAATACTGAAACTGTCTATTTCACTTTCGTCAAATTTTAAACATAATAGGTTTGTTCGCGTTGCTTGAAATTCCCAAACATTTTTGCACTTGAAATGAGATAAATATATGTTCGGCCGTTGGAGAGAGAGAAAGCGAAGATGCTGAGTGCAAAAAGTGCAAGCAACGCGAACAGACCCAATGTCCATATCATTTTAAGATTTTTAAGTACAATTACACCGTACAGGTGTACACTATAGTTCAACCATATAAAACAGAGTAACAGACCTATTAAATATGCAGTCTGTAAATAAAAAACAAAAAAGAGTAATATTGAAAATAATAAAAATGTGAGTATAGTATATGTTTTTTAGTGTACACTATACAGTAATTTCTGTCACTCGCTGTTCGCATGTAATATCCCATGTGCGAATGTCGGACTTCTGCCAGAGTTATCCGCATGGCCCAGAAATGGCACAATATTGGCTGCCAAGACTTGATGGGTGGTACTGCACCAGTACGGATAAACCGCTAGATCAGTATTGTGCCAGTCTCGGTGACCAGTACCCCCGTGCAATCATATTCTGTTCCGAGGCGAGTCTCGTCTCAGTACCGTCCGTGTATAAGACCAGAAATGATATTGATCTACGGCCGAGAGTCGGCTCAGTACAGGGCATGTACTGGGTCGACTTTGTGCCAGTCTCGGTGACCAGTACCCCCCTGCAACCATATTCTGTTCCGAGGCGAGTCTCGTCTCAGTACTGACCGTGTATAAGGCCAGAAATGATATTGATCTACGGCCGAGAGTCGGCTCAGTACTGGGCATGTATTGGGTCGAGACTTTGTGCCAGTCTCGGTGACCAGTATCTCCATGCGACCATATTCTGTTCCGAGGCGAGTCTCGTCTCAGTACCGTCCGTGTATAAGGCCAGAAATGATATTGATCTACGGCCGAGAGTCGGCTCAGTACTGGGCATGTATTGGGTCAACTTTGTGCCAGTCTCGGTGACTAGTACCTTCATGCAACCATATTCTGTTCCGAGGCGAGTTTCGTCTTAGTACCGTCCGTGTATGAGGCCAGAAATGATATTGATCTACGGCCGAGAGTTGGCTCAGTACTGGGCATGTATTGGGTCGAGACTTTGTGCCAGTCTCGGTGACCAGTACCCCCATGCAACCATATTCTGTTCCGAGGCGAGTCTCGTCTTAGTACCGTCCGTGTATAAGGCCAGAAATGATATTGATCTACGGCCGAGAGTCGGCTCAGTACTGGGCATGTATTGGGCCGACTTAGAAAATTTTCGTTCAGACGGCGCCGGAGGTAACAACCGCGCGAAAGTAACACGCCGCGAGGGGATTTAGAAAGCTTTTTGCTCGAGCGGCGCTGGAGGTAACAACCGCGGCACGGAAGCAACACGACCCATGTGCGAATGTCGGACTTCTGCCAGAGCTCTGCCAGAAGTGGCAACATATTGGCTACTAAGACATAATGGGTGGAATGTGATACTGATATATTTTAATACCGGCCCGAATATCGTGTCAGTACTGGGCGTGCACTGGGGCGAGACCTGAAGTAGTACTGTGATAATAGTATATTGGGATTTGACATTCGTCGCCGACATCTGGTGATCGAAAGTGGAAGCACTCCGGGCTAATAGATCTCGTGGCATTGTACATATGTACAGGCTTGGCGTGCGGTACTGGCTTTGTGTTGTATTTTTATTATTATGGATGTTGAATCTTATTTTCCACGTTGAAAATCTACGAGCAGAATTAATTATTCAGTTTGCGGTTGTGAAAATAAGGCTAACAAAACTTTAAATGTTCGATTTTATTGCTTTCCTAACCTCATAATACATGTCAAACATTTATTTGGCAATTTAGAGAAAAGTGATCGTTTCAAAGTCTGGAAAAATGCATTGAAAATGCATTTGGTTAAGCCCCGCCTCTATGTCAGAACTCAATATACATATGTTGGCTGAAGTCATACTACTGGATCGGAACTGGGGACACATTGGGCCAGTATTGGTGTGGTAGTGGCAGCAAAATATTTTAAGATAAATAGAAATGGAAGTACATTTATTATTTTAAAATATAATATTAATTTACAATGATATTAAACATGTTATTTATAATACGTATAAATGTTATTCTAATATTTTTCATCATCATCACCATCAGTTGCGCTACAACCCAATGCGGGTCTCGGCTTCCTTTAATTTTTCACGCCACACGTCCCCGTTCTGCGCCACATTGCGCCAGTTTCTGACGCCGATCTTCTTAGCGTCACGCATGACTCCATCCTCCCAACGTAGCCTTGGCCTTCTTCTCCTGCCACCTGGCTCTCCGTTGAGAGTACGCTTCCGGATGTTGCCATCCCCAAATCTTGCCACATGTCCTGCCCACCTCAGTCTCCCAACCTTTATGAGCGTGACCACATCTCTTGAGTCAGTCTTCTTATATAAGTTATCCAGCTCGCAGTTGTATCTCCTGCGCCATAATCCATTCTCACATACTCCTCCGTAGATTATTCTAAGAACCTTTCTTTCAAACCCAAGCAGAAGCAGTTCGTCTGTTCTACCTATGGCCCATGTCTCCGATGTGTATGTGAGTACTGGTAATATGAGCGTTTCATAGAGCCTGATCTTTGTTTTCTTGGTTAGGTTACTGTTTCTTAGATGCTTACGCAGTCCAAAATAGCATCTGTTCGCCAAAACTATCCGTCTCTTTATCTCATCAGTTACACAGTTCTGCATGTTAACCGATGACCCCAGATACACAAAGTCATGCACCACCTCCAAATTATGGTCTTCAATTGTTAGGTTCTGTCCTAAGTTGTGCACTCTTCGTTGAGAGGTGGATGACAGTAGGATTTTGGTTTTATTCTCGTTTACTTGCAGCCCCAGCTGTTTTGCCGCATCCACCAAGCTCAGATAGGCCTCCTTTGCGTCAATTACCGATCTCGCGACGATATCAACGTCATCTGCATACGCCATTAGTTGCGTCGATTATAAATAGATTGTCCCAGTTGTGTTTATCCGTGACATTCTGACTACCTTTTCAAGTGCGATGTTAAAGAGCATACATGCAAGCGTATCCCCTTGCCTGAGGCCATTTTTGGTCTCAAATGTTTCGGATATGTCACTTTGTATCTTGACCGCGCAGAGGACCTTACTCATTGTTAACTTCGTGAGATCTATTAATTTCTTAGGGATCCGCAGTTCTGCCATGGCACTATAACTTTACTCGCACGATACTATCATATGCTGCCTTGAAATCGACAAACACATGACACGTGTCTATGTTGAACTCGAAGGTTTTTTCTAGGATTTGGCGCAGCAGGAATATCTGATCCACTGTGGACCTACCCGGACGAAAGCCGCACTGATAGTCCCCAAGAAGAGCTTCGGTGTATAGCCGTAGTCTTTCGCACAGGATGTTGGAGAATATCTTGTACACAACATTTAGTAGTGTTATCCCTCTGTAATTTGAGAAGTCTAGCTGATCACCTTTTTTGTGCAGTACGCATATCAGCCCTTTTCCCCATTCATCCGGCATGGCTTCTTGCTTCCAGACTTCAGCTACTAGCCGCTGGAGATAGGTGGCTAATTCCTCACCCCCGTACTTGTAGAATTCTGCAGGTATTCCATCCGCCCCCGGTGACTTGTTGTTTTTTAGTTTTCCGATAGCGTTCTTCACTTCCAACAGGGTTGATGGGTCCTGCACTTCGGCGTTGGTTTCCACCTCCTCCTCAGCAATGTCGGGTCCCTGGTTCTGGTTAAGCATTTAATCAAAGTATTCACGCCAACGTTTCAGCACCGCGGATTTCTCACTCAAGATGTTCCCGTTTTCGTCCTTGCACATTGTAACTCTTGGCTGAAATGTCTTCCGCTGTGCGTTCACATTGTGGTAGAACTTCCTTGTTTCATTCTGATCTCTCAGTTGTTCCAGTTCTTCCATCCTTTGGTTTTCAAATATCCTCTTCTTCGTTCTGTGTATCCGTTTTTCGTCCCTTCTTAGGTCTCTATAGCGTTTCACATTCGCCCTCGTTCTTCGATGCTGTAATTTTTTATACGCGTCATTTTTTATGTTTGTTGCTGTCATACAATCGTCATCGAACCATTCCGCTTTATCCTGTCGCCTGCACTCTCCCACGACCTCATTTCCTGCTATGGTTAAGGCATTTCTGCATTTATTCCAGATTTCAGTATTTGACATATTTTGCTTTTCATGCTCTTGCAGGCACAAATGTTCATTGATTGTTTCCTGAAATCTATGCACTACCTCCTCATTCTTGAGCCGAAAGACGTTGTACTTTTTTTGCCTCTCACTCGTGAGCTTTTTTACATTTGAGATTCTGGCTCGTAATTTCGCACCGAGTAGGTAGTGGTCAGAGTCAATGTTTGCTCCTCTATAGCTTCTCACATCTAGCAGGTTTGACGCGTGCCTGGCATCTATTAGCACATGGTCTATTTGATTCAGTGTTTGACCATCAGGGGACACCCATGTAGGCTTATGCACATCCTTGTGATTGAACTTTGTGCTTCCTATGATCATATTTTTAGAAGCGGCAAAGCCTATGGCCCTATCTCCATTTTTGTTGGACTCTTTGTGCAAACTATATTTACCTACATGCGGTTGATACCTTGACTCCCTGCCAATTTTTGCGTTAAAGTCCCCAACAATGATCTTTATGTCGTTCTTAGGACATTTATCGTATGCATCTTCCAAGGCAGAGTAGAATTCATCCTTCTCCACATCCGATTTGTCTTCTGTCGGAGCATGCACGTTTATCAGACTGATGTTAAAGAATCTTCCCTTGATTCTGAGAACGCTCAGCCTAGGTGTTATCGGCTTGAATCCAATAACGAGGTGTTTTAGACGCTTGTGGACTATGAAGGCTGTGCCAAGTATGTGTTCCCGCTCATGACAGCTGTAGTATACATCGTATTCCCTTTTTTGTAGCGTGCCTTGTTTTGTCCACTTTATTTCCTGTGTAGCTGTTATGTCCGCTCGGTATTTTTCCAGGGTTTTGCCCAGCACTCGCAACGCTCCTCCTCAGTAAAGAGTCCGTACGTTCCATGTATAAATCCTTAAATCATTGTCCTTTTTCCTAAGCGTGGGTCTTTTCCGTGGGTTCTGTCCGGCATTCTCAATTATTGGCTTCACAACTTGCAATTTTTTACGGGAAAGGTTGTTAGCCCCTCGCCAACCCCCTTTTTGGAGGGCCATTTCTCCCGCTCTTGTCAGCCTTGACCCTACCTTCCACCGGGATTTAACCCGATCTCCAGCAAGGTTACTCAAGTTACCAGGGTTCACCAGTTGGTGTCCAACGTGGAGGTGAGTAGTCGGAATTGGGTAGGAGAGGCTGGGCGGTGCTAGCTGGATACAGCACCGTGTATTACGCATCACTACCCCATTTGAACCCCTCTAATATTTTTATTTATTCTAATATTTTTGAATGATATTGGATCAATTAATTAACATGTAAAAGAGTTACAGCATATTTACGCGCTTCAATAGTAAGTACCAAACATTTTTCCATGATACTGTCAAGTGAGTATGTTTTTGTAGATCCATAAGGTAATCCTATTTTGTAGATACCTACGTTGCTGGAAGTAATTGGTTCGGTAAAAGCATTACCTTTATTTTTGACAATTTTTCCTTGAATATATAAGCAATGGCGATTGTTGTTTATGGAGAAAATACGATCTATTTGAAAAATATTATCATTTGTCAATTTTACTACATTGTCGGGCTTAGTTATTCCTATTGTCATGTTTCGAATATTTATTTTTGAATAATCGATCGAATTATCTTCATGTTCGTTTTGTGATACACGATATTTATAGTTGATTACTCCCAAATCATTTTTTTAATAGTTAATAAGTCGGATTTATTTTCAGAAAGACGCCTGAAAACTTGGACGACAGGATTTCGAGGTGTTCTAATCAGTTTCTTAATATCTACCTTGGAAGCGCCTCCCCGCCGGGTTCCTACCTTGCCGAAGCCTCGGGGAGGGCGTGCGTGGCTCGCGAGACGCGGGGGACCGCGGGACCGCTCGGCGGACCCGGCGTTCTCGGGGGCTGCGGGCGGCCGATCTGAGGCGGGTGGGGGGGCTTAAGGGTGCGCACGGGGATCACCCGCTCAGGGGTGTAGCCGGGCGCGCCCGACCAAAAGGAACCCCCCAAGCCAAGGTGCGAGCAACCGTGCTGATGGCTGCGTGGCGCAGGGGGTGCTGCGTCGCAAACGGTGCCTCCCGGAAACCGGGCGACCTCCGGGAGTAACTCCTTCGGGGGTAGCCAAGCCCCGGGCATTCGCGGCTCTGCCCGGGTGATAACGCGCGACCGCGGTACTCGTGGGACTCAAATGGATGACATACATAAAAATAAAAATAAAAATACAAAAAAAATAATAATGAGTATGAAGAGGTCCTCCAGGGAGTAGCCACCTTAGTAGGTAGCGAACGACCTGAGGAAACTAGACCGGGCAGCTTGGGGAAGGAGCCGGACAAGGCCCAACCACAAGCTGGTAAAAGCCGGATAAGTATAGCGGGGCGGCACGTCGACGATATAAGAAACAGAAGCAGATGGAGGAGAAGAGCAGCGCCGAAAAACCTGCTCCCGAATCAAACACTGCTTCTGTGGCAATGCCAAGGACGGGGGAGCGAGCTTCCACTGGGACGTACAAGCGAACCAGATCTGAACAGAGCACACCCAGTCCCGGGACTGCACAAGTGGGCAAAAGGCTTAAGATCGCTGTAGATCAGAAGACCTTTGCCCAAGTAACATCCGGCCTAGCAAGGGTGGCCATGGTTCCCATGGAATATCCCGAGCGAAAGCTGGACGATAAAGAAGCTGTGCTTTTGAGGGATAAGGTGAAGGAGGCTATCCTTGGCGTTGCAAAGGGTACCAAAGCCCCCACCTTCAGGGGCACAGCAGATAGGGACGGTGCAGTTATTTTTAACTGCACCGATGCAGAAACCGAAGGGTGGCTGCGAAGCCTAACTTCGGTTTTAGAGATAAATGGGGTCCGGCTGCGTGCAGTGCAGCTCGATGAACTGCCTAGGCGTCATCGGGTTGTGGTGCACGTGGAGGACCCTAAAATGCCTGTCAAGGAAGCAATAGAGCTACTTGACAGGCAGAATGAGGGTCTCCAAGCCGCGGACTGGGTGGTCGCGAGGGGCAGCGAAAGTAGGGATGCTACGAGCACCCACTTCGCTGCCCTTATTGGGGAGGGATCGTTGAGTGCTCTTAAAGCGCTCAACCTTAAACCCTTCTGTGGTCTCGGACAGGCGACAGTTAGGTTGCCTGGAGGGGACCGCAGGGGGGAGTTAGGAAGGAAGGAGGATAGGCCGGAGACTGTCTAATCAATGGCGGGCTCCAATATCCCCTTCACTCAAATCAACTTGCATCACAGCAAAAGCGCCTCGGCGGTTCTAGCCAGGTGCGCGGCTGTGATGCACACAAAGCACTTATTCCTCATCCAAGAGCTGTGGCTCGTCAAGGGACACATTAAGGGCCTTGGAGGTTGTGGTAAATTGTTCAAAGCAGACAACGCAGAAAGACCAAGAGCCTGTATTGTAGCGAAAGGTCTGGATGCCTGTCTATTACCACAATTCAGCGACGGCGACCTAGTGGCTGTAAGGCTGAAACTTAAAACACACGATAGAGGGGTCAGGGACCTGATAGTGGGGTCTGTTTACATGCTCTACGATTCGGAGGAACTACCCCCCCAAAGAAACATGATAGAGCTAGTAACTTATGCGAAGGAAAGGGGGCTAGAACTTCTCTTGGGCTGCGATGCGAACTCACACCATTTGGTGTGGGGAAGCTCCGATATAAACCCGAGAGGGGAAAGCCTACTTAACTTCATCATGAACACTAACTTACAAATTTTAAATAGGGGAACAGAACCCACTTTCCTGGACTCTAGAAGACAGGAAGTGATAGACATTACGGTGTGCACGAGAGGTGTGGTGGATCTGGTGGCGGGATGGAGGGTCTCAAATGAACCTTCAGGGTCTGACCACAGACAGATCCGCTTCGACCTTGTGAACTTACAGAAAGAGGAACAGTAGGGGAGAAACCCCAGGAAAACAGACTGGAAGGGCTTTAGAGCCGACTTGGTTAGTCGGCTAAAAAATGCGCCGACCAGATTCCATACAAAGGAGGACCTGGAGATTGCAGCGAGCTTCGTAAGCGATGCTATCAGGGAATCCTTTGAAATGAATTGCCCATTGAGGCCGAGAAGTGCCTCGGCCGGTGCCTTATGGTGGAATGAAAAGCTATCGAGGCTCAGGGCCGGGGTAAGAAGGATTTTCAATAAGGCTAAAAATGTAAATACGTTGGGGGCCTGGGAAAAGCACAAGGCTGCCCAACGAGACTACAAAAAGGCGATAGTTAGCGCCAAAAGAACGGGGTGGAGGAACTACTGCGAGAGGATTGAGAGTGCTCCGGAAGCATCCAGGCTCTGCAGGATTCTTTGCAAAGAGAGTGACCCCCAGTGGAGCTGTCTCAAGCTCCCCAATGGAGAATTCACAGAAACAACTGAGGAGACTCTGAATCATCTCATGGAGGTCCACTTCCCGGGATTTCAGAAGTCCCCTTCAGCTACGGAGAACCAACGACAACCTAGGGCTGTCTATAAGCCCAAAGCCTGGGCGTTGGCAGCAAAGGTGGTTTATCCACAGGCGATGGAGTGGGCGGTTCGCTCCTTTGAGCCCTATAAGGCTCCGGGACCGGACGGCATACTCCCTCTGCTTCTACAGGAGGGACTCAAAGAGCTGGTAGGCCCATTGACTAAAATCTTTAGGGCAAGCATAGCTCTAAGACATGTCCCGCAAGCATGGAGAGCCACTAGAGTGGTCTTCATACCTAAGCCTGGCAGAAATGGACACATTAAAGCCAAGGATTATAGACCTATCAGTTTAGCCTCTTTTCTGTTGAAGACGCTGGAGAGGCTAATTGATAGGTTTCTCAAGGATGGACCATTAGCGGACCACCCTCTAGCCAGTGCTCAGTACGCCTACAAGGAGGGCAGATCTACGGAAACTGCCCTACACCACCTGATAGGCAGGATAGAGACGCAGCTGGAAGCGAAAGGATACGCTATTGGAACCTTCTTGGACATCGAAGGAGCGTTTGATAGCACCTCGAACAAAGCCATTAAGGAAGCACTGATTGCACATGGGGTCCCGGAACCGCTAGTAGACTGGGTGGAAGATATGCTGGCGGGGAGGAACCTAACAGTCACGCAAAGTAATATTAGTATCACTGGTAAACCGAGTTAGGGGTGCCCGCAGGGTGGGGTTCTGTCCCCTCTGTTGTGGTGCCTCGTAGTCAATGACCTTCTGGTGAAACTACAAAAGAAGGGGTTCCTGACCTGTGGCTATGCGGATGACGTAGCTATAGTGATCACAGGATCCTTCTTAGATACCCTAAGGGACCGCATAAACGATGCCTTAAAGATCGTCCAAAAATGGTGTGAGGTCAAGGAATTGATGGTCAATCCATCAAAAACCAACATAATGGTCTTCACCAGGAAATACAAACCAGAACCCATTGAGCCTCTTAAGCTCTGGGGGAAGGTAATTCCCTTCACAACCTCAGTTAAATACTTGGGACTATATATAGATACCAAACTTAACTGGAAGGTACACCTTGCAGAGAGCAGGAAAAAATTCTACTCATGTATGTGGATGTGTAGAAGAGCCATGGGAAAGTCTTGGGGCATAAAAGCCCCCATAGCACTATGGTTGTACAAAGCGGTACTGTTACCGAGACTACTTTATGCCCCTCCAGGGGGTGGGAGGAGTCCTTCCGGACCTCGTAGAGGCCCGGGGGAGCCTCCCACTACGGGTTTTGCGAACCCGGAGTACCCGAGCACACCAGAACCGTAATCTCTGCCTTCGGGCAGGGACCGGGGAGTCCCATGGGACTCGCGAGGTAAGCGACCTCTATAAAAAGTCGCTCGGTCCGGGCGGGATCGTGAGGAGGCTGCTGCAGACCTCCAACCGCCCTCTCAGGGGTCGGGGGCGGCCTCTGGATCCTTAGGGATTCCGGAGGGCGTTCCCGATGCGGGTTTGGCGAACCCGGGGTACCCGAGCTCGGGCAGGCCGGGCTCGAAAGGTGTGGAAGCCAACCGGCCTAGGAGACGGCAACTCCGAATAATAAACCACCTTTTTGAAAATGAGAATGTCGTCAAAAAGAAGTAAGAACTCCCTGGGTTCGGATACCAGGGGCCGGCGTGGGGGAGGTAGCGTCCCAGCCTCCCCCATGTCGTCATCAAGCGATGGGCGACCCGTCAAGTCTGGCGCAAGCTTGGCGGGCGATCGAGCGATCGCGACCTCAAGTGAAGATGGGGGGGAGAGCCCATGGGCTGTCTCTCCTATCAAAGGGGTTAGGGACCGGGAGGATCCAGTGGTTGTTGAGTGGAGGGACTCACAACTAAAGGGATGGAAAGAGTCCCTGGAATCGGGGGTTTATAAGGGGAAAGGCATGTTCAGATCTATCTGCGATTTCCTCGGAATTGATTTGAACAAAGAGGAGGTCCTTACTCAGGTTGTGGCTGAAATGGGGGTAATGGCGCTTAGACACCGGATAAGGGAATTAAAGGCTGACAGAGAGTCTGCCGAAAAAGAGTTGGCTGAATATAAAGAGGAGAATGCTTGGCTAGATGAGTTGAATACTCAGATGGACGAGAAAATTGTAAAATTAGAGGAGGCACTTAAGAAGGCGGGAGGAAGTCTCCCGGCGGAGAAAAGCGATGCGTCTACCCAGATAAGGGTACACGCTCGCTTGAGGGGCAAACTCCTGGCTGCCTCCGTGGGGGAGTTCGAGGAGAGCTCCACCATGGAGGCGGGGGAGATAAGGGTTCGGGACACCGCAGTGATGGCGATGCCTCGAACCAAGAGCCGAGGTACGGATGCTCCGGGCGTAGGAGCATTCGGGGATCGGGGGTTAGATGCGGGGGTTAACTCCCGCTTAAATACCTTCGAAAGGAGAATCGAGGCCCTGACGAGGGAAATACGTTCCCTCATGGGGCGAGTGGGGGGTGTTCCCCTGACCGGCAAGGCTGGTCCGGGAGATGCCCCCCCGCGAGAAGATAGTCCTGGTACCCCTCTTATCCCGCAGGCTAGTGCGGGAAGGAGGGGTGCTAAGGGGAGGGGAGGAGGGCGCCCGGCCCCTGCCCCTGCGCTTGTTGGGCGTGAGCCTGGCGGGCGGGGGGGTGGGGGGGATCCGGGGCCCCCTCCTCTTAGGAAGAAGGGAAAGGCTAAGGCGGCGGAGCTGCGCCTGCCCAAAACGGCGGCGGTTTCGATAACCGTCCCTGAGGGGGGCGAGATCTCATACGCCGAGGTTTTGAGGACTGCGAGGGAAAAGATATCCCTCGCGGACCTCGGGATAGAAAAGGTCAAGTGCCGGCGTGCTGTTACCGGGGGCCTCATAGTGGAGGTCCCTGGTGACAGGCCGGAGAGGGCTGACCGTTTGGCTCGGCAGGTTGCCGAGGCGCTAGATGGGTCAGGGGTCCGGGTCGCCAGGCCGGTCAAATGCGCGGAGATGCGCTTGGCTGGCCTGGACGACTCGGTCACACAGGAGAAGATTGTCTCCGCCATAGCCGAGGTGGGGGAGTGTTCAGTGGGGGATGTCAGGATCGGGGAGATCCAGCGTCCCACACGCGGAATGGGTTCGGTCTGGGTGAGGTGCCCAGTGGGCGCCTCACTCAGAGTTTGCAAAAATGGCATTAGGGTGGGGTGGAGCGGGATCAACGTTACCCTGCTTCAAACCCGGGCCTTGAGGTGCCACCGATGCCTGGAGGTAGGACACGTCCGGGCTAGGTGCGCCTCCACGGTGGACCGCAGCGATCGATGTTATCGCTGTGGTGTCGTCGGCCACCGTGCCGGCCGGTGTGCGGCGGCGGTCCCGAAGTGCCCGCTTTGTGCGGACACGGGATTGTCCGCCGCGCACCGGCTGGGGGGCTCCGGGTGCCTTCAGGGGGGAGGGGGAGGTCGCGGGGGTTCGGAACCGTGATGGGACCGGGCCTCCGCGTCCTCCTAGTTGACAATAGGCGTAGCGGGGCAGGGGGGGCTTGGGTCGGGTCCCCTTTGGGGTCCTGACCACGGGCGTTCCTCCCGTTCCGCCGGGGGACCTTCCACTGGGGCGGTGAGGCCCCGGTGGGGGTCCCCTGAGCCCGCGGCCGTGGGGATGGGGTGGCTCGGCTTCTCCCCACTGGAGGAGTCGACCCGTATTCCCCTACCCCACGGTCGTGCGGGGGTCGGGGCCCAAACGGGGACTTTTGGGCCCCGACTCCGCCCCCGCACAAAACCCGAGGGGGCGCGGCGGTGGGGATTGTGGTACCTGCCGCCGCTATAGATCTTCCTTCCGTTTCGGCGGGAGGCCCGGTGGGGTTCCGGGGAGGTCGGGGTATTTGCCCGCTCTCCGGGGCCCTGCCGGGGAGAGGAAGCTCGCAAGAGCTGGGTGAGGCTCTACGGATGCGTACACTAGTTCTCGGGGGGCCTGCGAGACGCCAGGTAGGGCCACACGTTGGGTTTTTAGTGGGTGGAAGTCCCACATAACCCTCGCCTCCTCCCCGGGAGGTGGGGGTACTCGTATGAGTTTTCCCAACGTTAAAAAAAAAAGACTACTTTATGCATCTGTGATCTGGTGGCCCAAAACAGAGAAAGTGGAGACAAAGAACCTTCTGAAAAGCCTACAAGGGAGCTACCTAAGGGCTGCAGTAGGGGCTATGAGGACTACCCCCACAGAGGCGCTAGAAATTGCACTCTGTGTGCCTCCACTGGACCTGGCCGTGATAAATTCAGCTAGGAACACAGCATACAGACTAAGGTGTCGGGGAGAATGGAGAAACACAGGATTGGGACATACAAGGCTCGACCTGTTCCAAAAACACCCTTTCACTTTAAAACAAGATAGAATTATCAAAAAATACCAGTTGGTAAAGCACTTTAAGACACGAATACCAACTAGAGAAGATTGGTCTGACCTGAGGGGAGTCGGGGATCCCAATGTGGACCTATGGTTCACTGATGGGTCAGGCATTAATGATTGCTTCGGGGCAGGATTCTATGGGCCAAAGGAGAACCACAGGGAGAGTATTCCTATGGGAAGCCACTCAACTGTCTTTACAGCGGAGATACTGGCTATCCTAAAGTGCACGGAATATCTGCTAAATAAAGATACAAAGGGAAAAAAGATAAGCATCTGCTCGGATAGTAGAGCAGCCATACAAGCATTGGCAAAAACAACTACTGAATCAGCATTGGTTTGGGATTGTATGCTAGCATTAGAAAGACTAAGCGGACGTAATAAGGTCACGTTAGTATGGGTGCCTGGGCATCAAGGAATACCTGGGAACGAAACCGCAGACATGCTGGCCAAGAAGGGAGCTAATGAAGCACCAATTGACCAGGAGGAGATGGGAATACCCTTTGCAGTAGGCAAAGAATTCATCAAGGGTCGCCTGAAAAGGGAACACCTGGCTAGGTGGGAGAAGCTAGAAACCTGCCGCCAGGCCAAGACTTTGATGAAAGACAGCAGACCAGGTAGGGCTAATGAACTACTGGCACTGAGTAAACAGAAACTGAGAATGGCGTTGGGACTGCTCACTGGTCACTCCGCCTTACTTAGAGCACACCTTTATAATCTCGGGCTTGCGGAGCAAAAGGCATGTCGCCTTTGCGGAGACGAGAAAGAAGACAACGTACATATAATATGCCAATGCCCGGCATTTGTATGTAAGAGATACAAAATCTGGGGGTGTATGTTCTTAACCCCCCAGGATCTAGAAAATGCTAGGGTTACAGATCTGATAAACCTGGTACAGGGTTCAAGACTGTATCTTGAGACCTAGCAAAAAAAAAACGAGTGGGGAGGCACAAAGGATCAGCTAGATCTAGTGGCCGACAGGGACCTTAGGGGTACCTCCCACTTCTGTACTACTACTACTACTACCTTGGAAGCGGATATTTCATGTCCACTTCCCGCAGCGAGTCGGATGACGGCCGAGACCACTCAGGGGATGGCAGCCGACCAATCGCAGACGTCAGCGGTACCAGAGGACCAAAGACAGTGCAGGACGGTCCCGGAAATCATATTCCAGCAGGTGTCGCAGCCAGAGTCGAGCGACACAGGGATCGAGATACAGGAGAGACAGATCAGTCTGGATCTGTCGCAGATCGTCGGGAACGACGAGATGCGGAGATTGCTCGAGGTGGAGATCGATTCGACCAATCCGAGAGCGGAACAGTGCCTGGAGCAGGTGACAGACGAGCAGATTCAGCCGGGGCAGCAGCCGATGGAGATAGACATCCAGGCGATCCAGCAACCAATGGCGAGTGACGAACAGGGGACGGTATACCAGACGGTATACCTGTAAAGAAAAGAAAACGCGTCTGTTATGATTTTATATTATTTTATTTGCTTTATTTTATTCATTATATTTTATGTGAGAGATTTTTTAGTCATTAGGTCTACGCGAAGGAAAGCGTACCGTTACCGACGAGGTAAGCCGCACTGCGTGCGGATATTATTCACATAAGCTTTACACCAATCACACAACACATACATGCCGGTTCACAATCAGAACGATTTGACCATGTCGGCGGATCGTTTCTACCTAATAATCTTGCTTTTCATTTTGATACTATTCACCATTTTCGCTATATATATGATTATCTTAATCAACTCGAGTAAAATCACTTTGACAGCTCACAACGTGCAATAATGCATTTCAAGGAATTTATAATAGTTTCTTTTATCTTATTATTTCCGATAATTACATGTTTCCACGATTTGGAAATGACGCTAACACTATTTACACTGTACACCATGTATTTGATTATTTTACAACGCGATGATGAACCGAAGACGGTTTCGCGAGACGCGGATAGCGATGAAGCAGCCTGATTGGCTGAAACGCGAGATATACGGCCGATATGCATGACAGCGGTCGAACGGTGATAAGCGGCAAAGGGGAACGTAAAGTCGTTGATTTTATTTAGTTTCCTACACGAACAACATTTTACAATAGTTTAATAAAGCAATAATCTCGATTTACAGTTTGCATCAATATTCAGTGGCCTTCAGCCAATGGGAACGCGGCATTACGCGAGAGAGTCATACGGAGCTCAGGTCGTTATGATTCATAAAGTATACGAGCTTAATTGTCACGCGGCGAGTAAAGATAAGCGCGGGCATATCAATTTTGAGTTTTATAAAGTTCCCTGCCGTAATAAATGCGTGCATCACGTAGATGTACACTATCCGGCACAAATGCCTGGACATGTCAAACTATCGAGATATCGAACGTGGTCATTCGGGCGCATCGTATCTATATGCTCGTGCGTTATGACTGTTCATTATTCAAAAACCGGCAACGCAGCGATGAATGATTTGAGATAAGTTAAGAAATTGCAATAATAATGTAATATGTGATAATATAAGTAACATATGTAATGATATACGCTATTAAATAAATAAATCAGTTCGTAAAGAAAATAATATATAAAATGGTATTTTTTATAAACAATAAAATTATTAATGTAAAATGATTAAGGAAGTAAGAGTTAATTTAAAAGAGTCAATTTAAATGATTAAGGAGTAAGAGTTAGTTCAAAGTTAATTGAATTTATTATCGTATATACTGGAACGATAGAGCACAAAAATAAAATAAAATTAAATAGATTAATATTGCAACTAGATAAGGTATAATTTTTCGTAAAGTAAGAAAAGCATAAATAATACATTGTAAAAATTGAGAAATAATGTTTAGTTATAAACGAAATGAGAAAATTCTTATTTTTACTATTACATATAAAATTGTAATGCAACTATCTTAATTAATTAAAATAAAAAAATTATTAAAAAATGATAGAAAAGTTCATAATAAATGTTTAAATTAAATTAATTTAAAACATTATCTTTAATATCTGTATTATTTCTAATCTCTTTAAAATTATTTAAAAAAATTAATATTAATCAAGTTTTATTATAATTAAATTAAATAAAATACATCTAAACAATTAAATAATAAAGAATTAAATATTTTATCATTTATTCTATTTATTCAATTAAATTTTTTAATAACTGGAATAAAAGTAAAAAAATGCCTTTAGAGCCGGAGTAGGTTTCTACAAGTTTCGTTTACAGACGTTTCGGCGCATTAGTTTTGGGCATCTTCAGTGTATGTTGGAATTACATAAGAAATAGAGAAACTATATTATATGTCATTATATACATAAAATCGTCACAGTGTTTTCGAATTACATTTTTGAAAATAATTTATCTATGATGGTAGAATGGTCCTCGATATTAGTCATAATTCTTGGAGGAAAAAAGAAACAAAATTGTGACATTAAAATATTAATAGTTTATTATCAAAAACTTTTTATTTATGCTAGTTTTATTTGTTTAATGTTGTTAATAAACTAATAGCATTAATATTAATAGCATTAAAATCATTTAATTTAAATGTTACAATTGCTACTTTTGTCAATATATTAACGTCAATCAATTAATATACTGATAGAAGTAAAACAGACAACTTTTATGTGATTTTTATTCTAATTCCTCAAAGAATTATGATTGATATCAACGACCGTTCTATAGACTTCTTAGACAAATAATTATCAGAAATGTGTAACGGCCTGTCTTTTGGCTCGAACGCGGACTAATTCGCCGGGATCGGGAGTTCGAGAGAAAGGCCCAGAGACAGAAATCAGGTTCTAATGCACACTATATGGTTTATTTCGACTGGTACAGACAATGGCTTTTACAGCACGGTACTAGCACGCGGTATTTACAACGGAATAGAGTGCATGTGCACTCGGCGCGGTGACACGGTTACATACAATTGCCAATACGGCACTCGGAACGCGGTATTTACAACGGAAAGTGGTGTAGATGCACTCGGCGCGGTATGACGGAACGCGAGATTACTAGGGCGCGGTATTTACAACGGCGGGTAGTGCATGTGCACTCGGAACGCGGTATTCACAACGGAAAGTAGTGCAGATGCACTCGGCGCGGTATGACGGAACGCGACATTAAGGGCGCGGTATTTACAACGGAGAGTAGTGCATGTGCACTCGGAACGCGGTATGTATAACGGAGAGTAGTGCAGATGCACTCGGCGCAGTATGACGGAACGCGATATTAAGGATGCTGGGGCCCTGGGGCGAACGGTAGCGAGAGAACTCGTTTCGAGGCCGAGCGCGCTCGACCCCGCGTAGCCGTGCCGTCAGGGAGGCGGTGGTGGAAGGCGGGGACACCCGAGAGCCCTCGGTCGAGACTCAGAGCCCTGAACCTCGTTGGTGTGTCGCCCTAGGATTCGGTAGGTAGGCTTCGTCAGGAAAAGCGGAGAGCTCGGATGAAGACGAAGTCGCTCTCTTTCCCGGAGCGCCGGCTTATATATCCCGGTGCGCCGGGCCCGGTGGGAGGGAGGCCGATCTTCGGGCGAGCCGCGTGGGGGTATGCTGCCGCGCGCTCGCCTTCGGCGTAGATCGGCTCCCTCCGGCGCTTGTCGGCGCCGTGCGAAGAAGGTACCGGTGCTGCGGTTTCCCGCGCACACGGTGCTGTGGAATACGTTTAAAAATGTGGGCGCACCGCGCCCGGTCCTCGCCCGACGGAGGATCGGTCGGGCGGCATCCGGCGGGTGGTAGCCGGGGGACGATGCTTTGACGATGGGGGTGCATCGTTATAAATGTAATTCAAAAACACTGCGACTCAGATTTTATGTGTAATGACATATAATACATATTCTCAATTTTTTATGTAATTCCAATATACACTAAAGATTTTCAAAAACCAATGTGCCGAAACGTCTTAAATCGAAACTTGTGAAATACTGTTACAAATAATACGAACATACGACATATCTATTAAATATAAATATTAAATATTTAACATAAACATTTTTTATCCGACTTATTTTTTAACGAGGAAATATTATGTTTCCATTTTTTTATATGGATCAATTTGATTATTCGTTCTTTATACGTTTCATTCAAATTTATATAAATATTTTCTCTTTTCTTGTCCAATGTCTAATCTTTTGATTTTTAAATAATTATTATTTTATTAGTTTCTTTTTTAATTTTTTACGTACCAAGCAATATCTCTCGATTTGCTGGCTGTAAGCCAACTTTATGACTTAACAAACCTGAATTATTTAGTCATTATATAATTATTGAGTTATTACAAAAAGGAAAATAATTTTCTTTTATTTAAAAATTAAATTAATAATATCAAATTTATTAAATAATGAAATTCATTACGGGAATTTTGTTTAATGCCAATTCGTAAGATACGTGGCTTGCTATGTTAAAAATTTGAAAAATAAAATAACAAAAAAAAATAAAACAAAAAATGAAATTATAATTGTTTTAAAGTTAGAAGTTTGACATTATGGACAAAGTTAAAATGGATAATTAAAATGGACAGAGAAAATATTTTTAGTAATTTAAGTGAAGCAAATAGAGGGCAGATAGTGGCATTATATCAGACAGGACATAGTAAGCAAGATATTTCACGAATTGTCGGCTGCAATCGAAAAACAGTATCATTATGGATAAATAAATTTGAAGAAGGAGGTTTAGCGGCTCTTAAAGATCATCGAAAAAATAATACAGCTCCAAGAAGAACTACACCTGAAGAAGACGAAGACATTATATTAAGAGTAGATGCAAATCCTTTTCATTCGATTGCTGCAACGATGAATGAGGTAGATATTAATATTTCGGAAAGGAGTGTAAGACGACGATTAATTGCAGCAAATATAAAATCACGACCACCTGCAAGAAAAATTGAGTTAACACTCCAGCATAGAAATCGAAGGATTGCTTTTGCAACAGAACATTTAAATACACCACAGGAAGTATGGGACGCTGTTATTTGGATGGATGAAAAAACATTCTCATCCGCGGAAGAAGGAAGACGTCGTGTCTGGCGACCCACTGGACAACGATTAAATCCAAAATACGTCCTTCCGTTAGCACAAAGTGGAAGAATTGTGATAGGATTTTGGAGCTGTATGACTTCCGCTGGATTATTACGTCTTCAAGAAATTTCTTCAAGAATGGACGCTGAAGAGTACGTCGAAATTTTAGAAGAAGTTTTGAAACCTGGCGCCAGAGAAATATTTTCAGAAGAAGAGCATCCAATAATAAAAATTGTGCAAGACAATAGTGGCGTCCACTCATCAAGACTTGTCCAAGCTTGGTTTGAAGCAAATCCGGATTTTCAAAAAATTCCATGGCCAGCAAAATCACCGGATTTAAATCCCATTGAAAACGTTTGGGCTAAGATGCAGTCCGAGTGGATAGCTGGTCAACTACGAACAAAGGAAGCATTGAGAAATCATGTCCATAATGTCTGGAACGTACTATCACAGCAGCCGAATTATACACGGAATTTAGTTAATTCCATGCAAAGACGACTGCAATTAGTGATAGAAAATGATGAATATTGGATACCTTATTGGTAAGTAAAATATCAACAAAAATTCATATAGAAAAGATGCTAAAAATGTAGTAATAATATTTTAATTTTTTTTTTGTTTTAGATATGCAGAAATGTTACTTTTCGGAAAATCTATTTAATTTTATCTTTTTTGAAAAATTTTATGAAAAATTTTGGACACCTTATTGGTAAGTAAAATACTAACAAAAATCATATAAAAAAGATGCTAAAAATGTAGTAATAATATTTTAATTTTTCTTTTTTGTTTCAGATATGCAGAAATTTTACTTTTCGGAAAATCTATTTAATTTTATCTTTTTTGAAAAATTTTATGAAAAATTTTGAACACCTTATTGGTAAGTAAAATACTAACAAAAATCATATAAAAAATTACTAATAAGTAATTAATTTTTATTTCTTTTTTTGTGTTTCAGAAATGAACTGAAATGCAACCGTCTTTGCATGGAATTAATTAAATTCCGTATATAGTTCAGCTGCAATGATCGCTCGTTTCAAACATTATAGACATGATTTCTCAATACTTCGTTTCTTTGTAGTTGACCAACTATCCAGGAAAACTGCGGCCAACGTTTTCAACAGGATTTAAATAAGGTGATTTTGCTGGCAATTTTTTGAAAATCAAGTTTTGCTTCAAACCAAGCGCTTGGACAAGTCTTGATGAGTGGACGCCATTATTTTGCACAAATTTTCTTATTGGAGGTTCTTCTTCTGGAAATATTTCTCTGGCGCCAGGTTTCAAAACTTCTTCTAAAATTTCGACGTACTCTTCAGCGTCCATTCTTGAAGAAATTTCTTGAAGACGTAATAATCCAGCGGAAGTCATACAGCCCCAAAATCCTATCACAATTCTTTCACTTTGTGCTAACGGAAGGACGTATTTTGGATTTATTCGTTGTCCAGTAGGTCGCCAGACACGACGTCTTCCTTCTTCCGTGGATGAGAATGTTTTTTCATCCATCCAAATAACAGCGTCCCATACTTCCTACGGTGTATTTAAATATTCCACTGCAAAAGCAATCTTTCGATTTCTATGCTAGAGTGTTAACTCATTTTTTTTGTAGCTAGTAATTTTATATTTGCTGCAATTAATCGTCGTCTTACACTTCTTTCCGAAATATTAACATCTACCTCATTCATCATTGCAACAATCGAACGAAAAGGATTTGCATCTACTTTTAATATAATGTCTTCGTCTTCTTCAGGTGTAGTTTTTCTTGGAGCTGTATTATTTTTTCGATGATCTTTAAGAGCCGCTAAACCTCCTTCTTCAAATTTATTAATCCATAATGCCACTCTTTTTCTATTAAAGTCGTCAAGCCGAAAAATATTTTGCTTACTATGTCCTGTCTGATGATAATGCCACTATCTGATAATATATAAAAAAAACATGTATTATATTTGTATTATAAGTTAATTAAATGTATTTGTATTGTATTATTGTATTGTATTGTATTATTGTGTTATTATATGCGTTATTATAGTACATGTTGTGTTATTACATTGTATTATTGTTATTTTAATTTATTGCGTTAAAATATGTTTATATGTTAAAGGTTTAATTAAAAAATTTATTAAAATTCAATCAATATTAACATCGGGTCTTTTTATTATATTAATAACAGAAATAAAAGTAAAACATGCCTTTAGAGTTTGAGCAAGATTTAATTCACTCTATTTATTCTACAAATTTCGATTTAAGACGTTTCGGCACATTGGTTTTTGAAAATCTTTAGTGTATATTGGAATTACATAAAAAATTGAGAATATGTATTATATGTCATTACACATAAAATCTGAGTCGCAGTGTTTTTGAATTACATTTCTGATAATTATTTGTCTAAGAAGTCTATAGAACGGTCGTTGATATCAATCATAATTCTTTGAGGAATTAGAATAAAAATCACATAAAAGTTGTCTGTTTTACTTCTATCAGTATATTAATTGATTGACGTTAATATATTGACAAAAGTAGCAATTGTAACATTTAAATTAAATGATTTTAATGCTATTAATATTAATGCTATTAGTTTATTAACAATATTAAACAAATAAAACTAGCATAAATAAAAAGTTTTTGATAATAAACTATTAATATTTTAATGTCACAATTTTGTTTCTTTTTTCCTTCAAGAATTATGACTAATATCGAGGACCATTCTACCATCATAGATAAATTATTTTCAAAAATGTAATTCGAAAACACTGTGACGATTTTATATATATAATGACATATAATATAGTTTCTCTATTTCTTATGTAATCCCAACATACACTGAAGATGCCCAAAACTAATGCGCCGAAACGTCTGTAAACGAAACTTGTAGAAACCTACTCCGGCTCTAAAGGCATTTTTTTACTTTTATTCCAGTTATCAAAAAATTTAATTGAATAAATAGAATAAATGATAAAATATTTAATTCTTTATTATTTAATTGTTTAGATATATTTTATTTAATACGTGCTTTATAATTATTTAAACAATTAAATAATAAAGAATTAAATATTTTATTATTTATTCTATTTATTCAATTAAATTTTTTAATAAGTGGAATAAAAGTAAAAAAATGCCTTTAGAGCCGGAGCAGGTTTCTTTCTATTTATTCTACAAGTTTTGATCACATACGTTTCGGCGCATTAGTTTTGCATCTTTAGTGTATGTTGGAATTACATAAGAAATAGAGAAACTATATTATATCCACTAAAAAAAGACAATAAAAATGTGAAAAAAAACGCCAAGTATGTTTCACGCCTATATATTTTATGCGTGAATTAAAGAAATATATCTTTTCAAATATATTTACAAAGTATATATTATTATTGTAACAAAAATACTTAACAAAAATTCGTGAAATTCACTAAAAAGACATTAAAAATGTAAAAAAAAAAACGCCAAGTATGTTTCACGCAAAATAATTTTATAAATAATATTAGAAAAATGAAAAAATTTTTGCTTAAAAAACACCAAAAAAATATAATAGCATGAAAAGAAGTGAAATCAAAATATTATTCCAAGTTTCGAGTATATTTGTTAGAGCAAGTAATATTATTTAAAAAACACAAAAAATAAATATAATAGCATGAAAAAGAAGTGAAATCAAAGTATTATTCCAAGTATATTTATTGGAGTAAGTAATATGTAAATTACAGCGCCAATTACAGAGAGAACATATATATTGCCTCAAAAAATAATTGTTGCACTACTTTGAAAAATCTTTACATTGTGTTAATTAGAAAAAGAATGTATGATAACAATTTTATAAGATTAAAAAATTTTATTTAAATTTAACAAGGGAATACAAGATATTTAAATACAAAGTTTACATGTGTATTTTTTAGTGGTCACAAAGAATTACAGAGGTAACAGTACAAAATAAAAATATTTTATTAAAATATTTAATCCAACGAGAGAATACAAGGTATTTAAATACAAAGTTTATATATGTTTTTTTCAATAGAATAAAAGATTTAATCACAAAGAATTACAGAGGTAACAGTACAAAATAAAAATATTTTATTAAAATACATAAATTTTTCTTGTAAAAAAACTTGGCGCTGCTAGACCTCGAAATTGTAAATAAATAAATAAACTTATCCCGTACTTAATTACAAGCCGCATTATTCGCCGTCGTCACACACACCCATATCACTCGCTCGCACATACACACCACGCTGATAATCATTTACTTTACTTCTGTCGCATTCTTCTCTGAATTATTTTTATTTATTGTCCTTATTTATTTACAATTTCGAGGTCTAGCAGCGCCAAGTTTTTTTACAAGAAAAATTTATGTATTTTAATAAAATATTTTTATTTTGTACTGTTACCTCTGTAATTCTTTGTGATTAAATCTTTTATTCTATTGAAAAAAACATATATAAACTTTGTATTTAAATACCTTGTATTCTCTCGTTGGATTAAATATTTTAATAAAATATTTTTATTTTGTACTGTTACCTCTGTAATTCTTTGTGACCACTAAAAAATACACATGTAAACTTTGTATTTAAATATCTTGTATTCCCTTGTTAAATTTAAATAAAATTTTTTAATCTTATAAAATTGTTATCATACATTCTTTTTCTAATTAACACAATGTAAAGATTTTTCAAAGTAGTGCAACAATTATTTTTTGAGGCAATATATATGTTCTCTCTGTAATTGGCGCTGTAATTTACAGAGATATCATTTCTTTTTTGTAATTGTAATAGATCACTTAAAGCGCGACTCTTTTTTGATAAGGTAACATAATTTTGTGATGTGTATCACTTCGGTTATAATTTTTTGGAAATAAAAATACTAGTGCTTAGATTTTTTCGAGATTTTTCGAGATACAAAGATTACGTCTACCACTTGTTACTTAGGTTTTTTCGAGGTATAATACTACCACTTTCGTTTTTTTTCGAGGTAACAACATATACACTACTATGCGTGTACTTGGCGCCTTTTTTTACCTTTTTTTAAAGAAAGGTAATTTTGTACGGATATCACGCCTTTTTGTAGTATTACGCATTTTATAAACAGTATGTACAGGGTAAAGCTATTTGGAGGTATAATACTACCACTTTGTTTTTTTCGAGGTAACAACATAATACATATACACTACTATGCGTGTACTTGGCGCCTTTTTTTACCTTTTTTTTAAAAAGGTAATTTTGTACAGATATCACGCCTTTTTGTAGTGTTACGCATCTTAATCTGAAGTTTTTAATAATATCTTACAAACAGTATGTACAGATTGTAAAGCTCTATAAGCCGTATATATTTTGCGATACAAGACAAAATCGTAATCTAGCTTGAATAATGCTAATAATATAAACACATTAAGTACCACTTGGATTTTATTAATTTAAAATTAATAATACTACTACTTAGTTTTTCCGAGGTAACCATGCGTGTACTTGGCGCCTTTTTTTACCTTTTTGAAAAATAAAATTTACCTCTTTTTCTTACCTTTGTTTTCTTAATTTCGTTTAAATTTAAGACGTAGTATCATCCTTGATATCTATGTTTCTTTACATAAACTCGATTTTTACGCACAAATCTTTGTTAATACAACGATTTAACTTTATAACTTATCTTCTAATATAACTTATCTTCTAATATAAGAAATCAATAGTATTTGTAGCTTTTTAATGAACCGTAATCTTCAACACGTGGCTTCTCTCCAACACGTTGCTTCTCTCGGAAATTTTGCTCTTATAATATTCCGCTACGTGCCCTACGAGCGGAGATATTGCGACGCAAAGTCCAAATGTGAAATTTTTTTTATTAAGATACGTCGTCTACTCATCACTCATGCCATGCTATCATTTCATTGGCTGGAATCGTGTCCTTTTCACTTTTTCGACACTGGCGGTGCTGCTAGAATCGCCAGTTTCGATGTATACGTGTGTGTGTACTGCGCGCAGTGCAGACAGTGCGTTTAGCGCGCTGTCACCAGCTGTCACAGTCACATACATAACCTATAACACGGTAGTGTCCCGCGTCAAGTTCGCGCTATAGTTTTTTGTCGTCGGCAACCTGGGACACGTAGACATCGAATTCAAAGTATTAATACACCTAGACACCGAAAACTACGGAGCGCATTATCTGGACGTCATCATCGGCAACCTGGGACACGTAGACATCGAATTCAAGGTATTAATACACCTAGACACCGAAAACTACGGAGCGCACTATCTGGACGTCGTCATCGGCAACCTGGGACACGTAGACATCGAATTCAAGGTATTAATACACCTACACACCGAAAACTACGAAGCGCATTATCTGGACGTCGTCATCGGCAACCTGGGATACGCAGACATCAAATTCAAAGTATTAATACACCTAGACGTCGAAAACTACGGAGCGCACTATCTGGACCTCGTTGTCGGCAACCTGGGACACGTAGACATTGAATTCAAGGTATTAATACACCTAGATACCGAAAACTACGGAGCGCATTATCTGGACGTCGTCATCGGCAACCTGGGACACGTAGACATCGAATTCAAAGTATTAATACACCTAGACACCGAAAACTACGAAGCGCACTATTTGGACCTCGTCATCGGCAACCTGGGACACGTAGACATCGAATTCAAAGTATTAATACACCTAGACGTCGAAAACTACGGAGCGCACTATCTGGACCTCGTCATCAGCAACCTGGGATACGCAGACATCAAATTCAAAGTATTAATACACCTAGACGTCGAAAACTACGGAGCGTACTATCTGGACCTCGTCATCGGCAACCTGGGACACGTAGACATCGAATTCAAAGTATTAATACACCTAGACACCGAAAACTACGAAGCGCACTATCTGGACCTCGTTGTCGGCAATCTGGGACACGTAGACATCGAATTCAAGGTATTAATACACCTAGATACCGAAAACTACGGAGCGCACTATCTGGACCTCGTCGTCGACAACCTGGGACACGTAGACATCGAATTCAAAGTATTAATACACCTAGACACCGAAAACTACGGAGCGCACTATCTGGACCTCGTCGTCGGTAACCTGTATATCGACTCGATGGATTTATTCGCTGGGTTGATAATAATAATAATATATATAATAATATTATAATAATATTATTTATTATCAAGATTATTTGATCAAGAGACACGGTACCTAATTTACTTAAATATAAAAATCTTCCTCCTGACCGATAAGTCTATCGACCTATAATAATTTACCTACTAGATCGATAATAATGCGCGCACAATATCGAAACTGGCGATACTAGCACCGCCACCGCCAGTGGCGAAAAAGTGAAAGTGACGTTTTCTCTGATCACGTGACGTTTCTCAGAGCGTCGACGTATCTTAACGACGACGACGACGTATCTTAATATAAAATTTTCACATTTCGACTTTTGCTCGCAATATCTCCGCTCGTAGGGCACGTAGCGGAAAAATGAAAAGAACGGACCCCCCCCCCCAAATCGACCCCAAGCTATCGATCAAGCCTATTTAGAACTTGATCCGTTCACTCGTTATCGAGATCTCAACATCTCGAGTACTTGCAAATCGTCGCGTCGCGTAAAAGAGTCACGGTTGGTCTCGCTCCGCGTGTACTTGGCGCGAGACACTACCGTGTCTCTTGATTTCGCATATATATTTTGTGCGTGAATTAAAAGAATACAATATTTTATAAACTTTTTCTCAAAATTGCAATAGACCTAATATAGGATGCAGAAGACATTTAAAATGTATGAAATACAACGGCATAATAAAATAAAAAAATAGAAAATATAGAATACAATAGATAGCGTAACGAGAAGTGCAGAAATTGAAAAGGGTTTAGTTACATCGGTAATAAGCAAAGACAACAATCGAAGCATCCTTGGTGTGTCCGACGGATGCTGCTGGAGATTATGTCCATCTTCGATTGTTGTCTCTGCTTATTACCGATGTAACTAAACCCTTTTCAATTTCTGCACCTCTCGTTACGCTTTCTATTGTATTCTATATTTTCTATTTTTTTATTTTTTCATGCCGTTGTATTTCATACATTTTAAATGTCTTCTGCATCCTATATTAGGTCTATTGCAATTTTGAGAAATAGTTTATAAAATATTGTATTCTTTTAATTCACGCACAAAATATATATGCGAAATATTACTTACTCTAATAAATATACTTGGAATAATACTTTGATTTCACTTCTTTTTTATGCTATTATATTTATATTTTTATGCTATTATATTTTTCTGCTATTATATTTATTTTTTGTGTTTTTTAAATAATATTACTTGCTCTAACAAATATACTCGAAACTTGGAATAATATTTTGATTTCACTTCTTTTTGGTGCTACTATATTTATTTTTTTGGTGTTTTTTAAGTAAATATTTTTTTCATTTTTCTAATATTAATTTATAAAATTATTTTACGTCAAACATACTTGGCGTTTTTTTTTACATTTTTAATGTCTTTTTTTTAGCGGATTTCATGAATTTTGGTTAAGTATTTTTATCACAGTTTTGTAACAATATATACTTTGCAAATATATTTGAAAAGATATATTTCTTTAATTCACGCATAAAATATATAGGCGTGAAACATACTTGGCGTTTCTTTTTTACATTTTTAATGTCTTTTTTTAGTGGATATAGGGTGAACCAGCCAGTGAATGAACGGGGCCCAGTAAATGAACAAAATAACTTATATTTTAAATATGAAAAAAATTATGGGTCGAAGATAAATAATTTTGTGATAAAAATTATGAGAAAAATTCACAGGTGGTGTTGAGATCAATGTCACGGTTATAAACAAAGTGCCGACTTAAAGAGAAATATTTTCATGCTTATGACGTGCAAGCTAATAAGAGGTTAATTTTGGAGAGGTTGCGATTTTTCGTTTGAATAAGCGTTATAATTGATTTTTGAAGGTAAATATTGCATCATATAAGTAAAGATAGAATCAATATTTTATTTTGTTAAACATTTTTCTGTAAATTTGTAAAAAATACGTTAAATATAATGATGTCTATTCACTGGTGTGATTTTCTAACCTTTTCCCAGTGAATGAACATGTGGGCTCTATTTTGGTAATTAGGTAGTATCTAGATAGTAATAGATAAATTGACTTGACATTTTTAATTTTTGTCTTAATTTTTTTTTGTGAAATTGCAAAATAACTGGTCAATATTTATATTTATTTATTTATGTCTATATATTCCTTTAAATTTTATGAGTATTGTTGTAATTAAAAAAACGTCCCTAGCTACGTAAGTGGAGATAATGTATAAGAAATAATGTACAATAAATATAATATAATAGATGTGTGTATAAGTATCTCTTTCATATCGTTTGTCTTCGAGATACCTAAAACTATTCTCAAGAGTAAAGAAACCAAAAAAGTTATGTTAGGTTGTGACCGGAACAACGAATTATCACGTAATTGAATGATTCTCGTAGCCACTTACTTTGGCTTGATTTACGGTCGCCACTGTGTTTTCGAAAAGGCTTAAACACAGAAACCTTCGTCGCTGCAGATCCTTCCTTCCCGTATCCAAGATGGCCGTCCGTACTGCGTCGTAACAGGAACGATCTTGTCTGGCCACGCCCTAATAACGGTTTTTCGCTCGGGACAGGGATATGCTTGAGGATCACAGAACCCACTCGAATTATTATAAACAATAACAATTTATTCTTGGTTTCGCGGATAGTACAAAACTCAGTTCACGCACGCAAGTGTCTCACGCACGCAAGTGTTTGCTACGTCGAACGCGTCGTATGGAAAGGTGTGACGGGTTATAATATTTCCCGCTAATTACGCGCTCGGTTCGTATTCGCACGTTATCTCGTAAACGTATAAACGGGATGAGTCGTCGTTGTCTGATTATTTATTCCGCGATAAACTATACGTCTATACGGATCAGAAGTTCCCGACGGACTGTCCTGGAGGAACGGGTGTGTCTCCCCCACTTTGCTTTTCGCGTCTGCGCATTGCGCCCTTTCTTTCCCGGCAAGTCGTTAGCTTGCGCGGCGCGCTATCTACACCTCGGGTGTACATGGTGCATCTCCATCTACACCTTTCGCGTTGGTCTTTATTATCGACGACGACTTATCTCGCTTAACCTGGGGAGTGCAGCTGCGCGATCCGTTCGCGGAGCTGCACTGGCGTATCGCACGCGGAGTGCAGAAAGTGTCACCAGGCGTTCGCGCCGGATGACACCTTGAAGTGTCGTAGGAGAGAGATGATTCCCGATCACAGGTAAGTATCTACGAACGTTCTCGTTCATGTCTAATCTATTTTTCTTTTCAGGTTTCATCGGATCTCTTGGAGTCAACTCTCTCTTGGTCACCATAACTGGCGTAATTAAAGGTAAGTATCAAAATTTAACGTTATTTTAACGTTCGCAAAATAATAATTATTCTTTGGTTTGCTCGACAGGTATCGCTCGGAAATAACATAAAATATCTTCCCTGTAACAGGCACGTCGTTATCTAACTAAAAGTGTAGAAAGTGTAGAAAAGTGTAGTTAAGTGTAATTGTTAATAATCGTGCGGGGCTCTTAAAAATGATCGATTCTACGTATGACGTGTAACCGTACGCGTTGGTGATCAACCGCACGTGACTATTAGGAAGTGTCTCAGACACGGTCGCCACTAATTTTTTCCCGTTTAAAATTAGAAAGGACTGTTTGAATTTTATCGATTGTACGGAAATATCCCGATTATTACACCCACGCTGATATCCCACCTTTTTCTGTTTCAGGATGCCTCGTCTCGGATCTCCGATCTGCGTGCTGGACCATGGACCTTGGACTGCAGCTGTGCACCGCTGACTGCGCCTCTCTGGATCGCTACTGGACCGCCGCGTTGAATCTCCCCGAATGGATCAAGGATCGCCGACAGGTAAGTACGAAGGATCAGGTGAGTTGAGGATTAACCGCACTCGAAATGAATTGTGTAAATTTTTTAATTAACTGGTAAAATAAATGTATATTTTCCGTAGTTTCAGATTATACAAAGATTACTTAAGGATTACGCGTCTATACCGCGGGACTGTTCGCTGCCTCGATTTGCGGCTAAGTTCTACTTCGGGTAAGCTAATCGCAATACGAGAATTAACCGTTCCGGTCGGAGGTCGGCGAGCGAAGACCAAGTTTCAACCTCACCCTATCGCGGTCGGCAAGCGAAGACCCCGTTTCCCTCATCATGATCGACCGGCTAGGCTCGGTAGCCCTTCCCCACTCGGGCATTGTTACGCCCCTCGCGACCAATCAACGCATGCCGCGCTCACAATCAACGTTTCCGCATTCCGACATCTGGCAAACACGTTTGATTCCCACTGACAAACAAAGTCGTAAATCATCTGTATTTACCATATGTCTTCCTCCCCTCGTTTTCTGATTCAAGCCGTCGCTGTTGCTATGCGGGATACCGTCATTACTTCTTCACATTATATTAATAATATTACAATCACGCTTAATTGATGTTTGACGGGATCTCGCATTTATAATTGTGTCCGCGATGGATAATTATGCTTACAGGTTGGATTTGATCGCTATCGCATGCGCCGTTTGCCGGTTCGCCTCCCATAACAACCCTTATTCGACGGGGTGGCTATGGAGTTGCAACTTGGAGTCGCAATGATACGATCGCGTTTCAGCTCCCTGGTTGACTTTCCCTATCTCCTCGGGTACCGTCCGCGTCACGCTGCACCCCTACAAGTGGCTGCATCCCCTTGATCACGCTCAGCACCCCATGGGGTGCGATCTGCCATACTATGTGTCCGCGCTGGTCGCTGGCGATCTTAAGGTCCTTATGGAGCTAACGTCCCTCCTCCACTGCTGTTTCATCATCCTGCACCGATTGGTTTTGGAGATCCGTGACAGCACCCTCACTGTCTGGGATTTCCTCCCCCGCGCTTCTGCGATGGATTTTGGTGCTGTGGTTAGCCTCGGTGACGTCAACCGACATCACCCCTGTGATATCTTTCCGCTCCGCCGGGTATTCCCGGAGATCCCGGTCAGCACCCCCACTGTTTGGGATTCCACCCCCTGCGATTCCGCGATGGATTCTGGGGCGGTGGTTGGCCTTTGGGACGTCAGTTCAGTCCCCTCGCGCAATCCTATTGCCCTCGAGTCGCTGGTTCCTGAGATCTGCCTCCACACCCCCGCTGTTCATCAATACAACCCCTGCGTATCCGAGCTGGTTGCATTCGCGATGGATGGTGTTATTGGTGTTGGTTGACTCCGCCTCCACGGTATCCTTGACCTTGGATCGCTGGTCTCGGAGATTCGTGTCAGCACCCTTGCTGTTAGCGAATTCCAACCCCTATGCCTCCGCGCTGGTCGCGGTCGCAACGAATAGCCTCGATTAACGCATCCTGTTCGATTCCTGCCGGATTCCCGTTGCTCGATCGCGTAACTCGAGAATTCCGGCGCCACACCCCTATGGCTGGCTTATACCCCTCTTAGCCCTTCTTACTGTGTTTTGGGAATCGGGGATATTTATTTGCTCACACACAGAGATTTCGCAAAACCCAATATATTTATTAAACGCAAAACTTTTGTACGTCTTGCCAATTCGCTGCGGATTACTACGTACTCGACATACGTTTAATTTCGCACGCTTACTCAGGTTTTGTGCTCTTGTTCCTTACAAAACTCATTTGACCACACAAAATTAAACCAGCAATTCGCAAGGAAACCAAGGAAAATCAAAATTACAAAAGGAAAAGAAAGAAGAAAATTAGAAAGAAACAAAAAAAAACCAAAATGAACTTTACCCTGCTTGTCCCTCTGAGACCGAAATTTCTTAACCTAAGTCGCTTATTCTCTAATTGTTTATGTCTATATATATCGCAACATGAACACAATCATTTAACTCTATTCTTATATCTACGCAAGTTTTTTGTCTCTTTTATTATTATTTCTCGCCCGTTTATATGCCGCTCTGACTTGGTTTGGGAACGTATGTTCCCATGGTGTCGGCTATCGCCGGCAACACTAATCGGAGTTGCTTCTTGGCTGCATTTGTCTCATGCGGCTCCGTCATCGTCCTCGGTGGCTGTTGCTGCTGCCGCGCGTCCACCCTGGCCCCTCTCGACGCGACCAATGGTGTGGCGAGTATTTCACTCGCCATTATCACTGGCTTGGCCGGCAAGGCGAGTTCAGGCGCCACGATCGAAGCCTCCGGCTTCATGACGGACCTCTTAGGTCTTAATTTATCAAAAGTGTATTATAAGAATGAGTAATTAATAACGGGGTAATTATACAATGCAAATTAGGTGAATATGTCGAATATCGCCTTCTCCTATCAACTGTCGGCTGTAATTGAATGTAATTGAACGTGTAATCACCGTCTGTGACTGCCGCTGCTGTCGGCGTGCAAAAGTGTAGAAGGTGTAGCTGAGTGTAGCTAAGTGCAGAAGTGGGGATTGGTCGCTTCCTCTCGGGAACGACAGAATCGTCTTTATTTGATCGAAATTGATCTTTTTCTGTAAGAAGTGTAGCTAATTAACGGTTATTTCCGTTATCTCTTGAAATGACTGAAAGTGTAACAAGTGCAGTTGAGTGCACATGTCCATAACGGTCAGAGCCGCTTTTAATCGTTATAACTCGATGTATTTTAATCGATTACATGTATTTCTATGCAAAGTGTAGCTATTAAATGATTATTCGTTAAACTGGCCTTCCCGCGTCTGCACTTCGATCGGTGTGATAAAGTGTGGCAAGTGTAATAGGGTGTAGGAAAGTGTAGAAGCCGAAAATCATCGTTTCCCTTCGGAAATGACTGGAATAACTCTAAATAACTAAATTATTCACGTTTCTGCTCAAAGTGCAGATAAATCTCTATTAAATACTAAAATACTCGTTTTCGGCATCTGCACTTCGGTGTTCGCTCGCTCGCGTACCGCAATTGTCCGTACATCTTTGTATCTTGTATCAAAATCAAAATAAATGTCTCAAAACTAAATCAACGTGTTACGCGTACACATCGGTCCTGCCGTTCGCATCTTATTCTAACTTACGCTCTATATGTCCCACGGGTGTAGTACCTACCCCGGGGATTTGCACTTTGGTGCACCTGTCATGACTATTGAATCTGAGCGCTTTTATGGCTCGTCTGACAGTTTGTGAAACATAATTAAAAAGATAAACAATACGTATAGGTTTAAAATAATATATGCGTCTGGAAATGCTAAAATCAATGGAATGAATAATATCACGGAAACTACCGCGAACTCTTTAATCTTCATCATGCCATGTATCTTGGTTGCAACGCGACGGTGCTATTGTTAAATAGGACTATCATATAGATAATAAATGAAATAAAAAGAACGACCATCGTCGCTAATACCGCGTAATAGAATCTATCGCTGATCATGCTGTTTCTCGCGTCTCGCGAATCTACCGCGCTATCTTTAAAATATCTGCATCCGTCACGCGCACGTCGCACTTAATTCTATATTGCTCTTACGCCAATTAATCCTATCGCTTGCGTATATATATATATATATATATCTATTCTAAACAAACTCAAAAATAAGATTAACTCAAAATATCGACTCTCGATAAAACATAATATAAAATATTCTTGACAAACGTAAATGAATATAAACTTGACACCGCTGTGTCTTCTCTACCTTGTGTCGTTTCTCCTACAGGGGCGTGTATTCTGGCGAAGATGTCTCCTTGGGACTATCGTCCATCTCCTGTTGCTTGCTTACGGACTCCGCCTGCTGCTGGTTGTCGCCACGTCCTGGTCCTTGCTGCCCCGTCACGCTCTGCCGACGGTACTGGGCACCTGGTGGATCTGCCCCCTGCAGAATGTCTCGCACTTCTTGATCAGGCGTAAATGCGTATATCGCTGAATCTAATTGATCCAGCGTACTTTGCAACTCGACCGTGCTGTCAATCACGATCGTTGGCTCAATCAGCACCTGACTGTCGCCTATAGACTGCTGCGTTACGCCCTGCTGCTCGCGGTTCATCCCTGGACTCGATCGGCCGCTGTCCTGGCTCACCTGGGGATCCAGCGCCTTAGCCTGCGGTCCCAAGGTTAGGTTGTGACCGGAACAACGAATGATTTTAGTGAATTATCAATTTAGCCACTTACTTTGGCTGAAATAACGGTCGCCACTGTATTTTAAGCTGAAATACAGAAAGCCGGTGGCCCAAGTCCTTCCTTCAGCAAGATGGCTGCCGTCTTCTACGCGGCGAACGTGTCTGTACCTGTCGACCACGCCCTCAATACGCTCGACGTAATTAATGACGGAAAGGACCTTGTGAGGCGCACAATGAATACACACACGGATTACTTTTAATAATATAATAAAAGATTTAATAAATCCGGTGTACAGGAATTATTCTCAGCCGCGTACGAAAGATATAATCTAACGGCGGATATGAGCTTGTCACGACTTGTCGTCGGAATGTCGCGTTGGATATTCCCGTGAATACCCGTTCACACGCGTACACGATCTCTTTTCTTGAGATAATATTCACGCTACTATCGCTAGCGGTCAACGGGATAAGTTCAACGGGCTCGGATGTTATTGCGTAACCGATTATTGTGAATGCGTGTTAACGCGCCGAATGCTCGCGAAGAACTGTCCGGGAGGAACGGGTCTGACTCTCCCAATTTAACGGCCGCGCTTGCGCGGTTTACTCAATCCGGCGCGCGTTAACCCTGTCGGCCAATCGCGTACGAGGATATTGGGCGACGCGATCCCTGGAGTGCGTTGTCCAATCACGACTCGTCTGAGCCGGTTGTTCGGCTCAGCTCCCAAGAACTGAACACCTGTCACCTCATTGGACGGCGGACATTGTCTTGATCTCGTGCATGACGAATGCCAGCCGTCGCAATGCTACTCGCGACGTGTCACCCGGAATTCATCCGAGTGACCTTCAAATGGTCATTAGACGAACCAGGACTCCTCAGGTAAGTACCCGCGTGTAGGACTAACTCATTTCTAATCCCCTTTCTTTTATTTTCAGGTACCGGACTCCCCATGGATCGTCTCGCCCAGTCATTGGACGGTAAGTATAAGGTAAGTATTAAAATAGCGGTAATTCTTAAAATCTACCGCACGCACACATTGTCGCTTATAATTAGGTATACTCGACAGGAACAATGTGAAATGATAGTAATTAAACGGAATTAACGCGTTTACGACGCTTCTCGCTGTGCTCGAGCCGTGCTCGTCCCTGATTGGTCGGTCGCTCGCGTAAATAGACCGAAGTCTTGAAAATCAAAATAAATTGTAGAAATGGATGTCGTTAATGAAATAAGGCCAGGACGCGTTCCTATAGGCCGTCACTGTCGACTAGAGTAACTCGTTAATCGAATTAAATCGTAATGTTTGAAAATTAATCTTAAATAGCCTGGGCCGCTCCCATTGGCTGAAATTCACGCGTACTCGCTGAATCCCTTCAAATCAACTGAAACTTCGTAAAATCGTATAAAATCAATATAAAAATGTTCCTCTCGCGTCGGAATCGCGGTTTAAGTATAGGAACTATTAAAATCACACAATCAACCTAATCTATGTCGCGCGTTACCCGCGGATCTATCTCGCTTCCTAAAATTAATATGTATGCTGTGTAGAGTGTAAATATTGTCATGATTGTGTTTACGTCGGGAAATGTTATTATCAAAGGAATAAATAGTATGAATGTTACCACCAGGTATTCTCTGAACTTCATGTTGCTCGATTGTAAATAGCGTAAAGACTGAAAACTACGACTACTGCAAAGATAATGAAAAGTGACGTTATTATGGTGTCCTTAAGTTTCTCCCGATCCATTATACTGAATAGATTATGAACATTGTATATATTATAAGAATGGCGAATAAAATCAACACTGTGACTATTGTCAAAATCCCTATTTGCTCTATTACTCTGTTTGTTATGTCAAACGAATGTTGCTGCTCCAATCGCATGGTGGCCTGCGAATGGCTCTTCTTCTGAATCTCTATGTACGTTTTCCCGAAACTCTCTCTATGGGATGTGTGGGATTGGTGAAGGTAAGTGTACTTGTATCCTCCGTGTTTCTCTTAAACTACGCTGTGCGTATTATACTTTATAAAAATCTCTTACCTCTAAAATATCAATATCCACGAATCAAATTCGTGTGCGCTTCACGCTGTAAAACCTATCTCATAAACTTGTTACAAAATAAATAAGGTAAAATGAAATTCGTAAAAACAATGCTTCTAAAACATTCGATAAAATCCAAAACAAAAATAGAATCTCGACTCTTGCATCTAAACAGGGTGATTTTATCTACTCTATCGGAGGGCTGCTCCTGCCGCTGCTTCCGGCTGCACCTCGGTCCTCGGCTCCTCGTCGTTCCTTTCCCTTGACTCGGATTGGCCGTTTCCCTGCTGCAAGTCGACCTGCTGCACCATGACCTCGACCTCGGCCTCCGGCACTATCTGGTACAGCTGTTCCTGCGTGAGCCCTTGCTCAACGAATATTTCTGCGTCGGCGATGGTCAGGCTCGTCTCCGGATCGGCCCGCCTCGCTGTCTCTGTCGTGCCTGGACTTCCCGTCGGGTCGGCGTTCTCGTCCATTGGCTGTCGCGTGTCTCTCGCTACCGAGGAATCGAACTTTGAAACGACGGACTGTCGACTTGTCTGTCGATTTCAAGGTTAGATTAGCTTTGTGATACATAGGTTTATGCTTTATAGTATTATTCCAGTGCAAAAATAACATTCTGTGATTGTTAAAATATAATATTTAACTTTAATTATTAAGATATTTATATACATTAGTAGGTATATATCTACATGGAATACATGTTCATTCACTGGTAAGCAGCTGTTCATTTACTGGCAATTCTGTTCATTCACTGGTACATCGGTCCTTTTGTCACTTTTCTATTTATTTTCTAAATGTTTTATTCTGAAAGCACTTTTAATATTTTTTTAAATAATCAGTATGATATATCGAATCAACTACATCGATGCTGAAAGTGATACGGATAATAATTTTATTTCACGTCTCTAATGAATAGGAGACGCCGCTTATTTGTTCATTCACTGGCTGGTTTACCCTAATATAGTTTCTCTATTTCTTTTGTAATTCCAACATACACTGAAGATGCCCAAAACTAATGCGCCGAAACGTCTGTAAACGAAACTTGTAGAAACCTACTCCGGCTCTAAAGGCATTTTTTTACTTTTATTCCAGTTATTAAAAAATTTAATTGAATAAATAGAATAAATGATAAAATATTTAATTCTTTATTATTTAATTGTTTAGATATATTTTATTTAATTTAATTATAATAAAACTTGATTAATATTAATTTTTTTAAATAATTTTAAAGAGATTAGAAATAATACAGATATTAAAGATAATGTTTTAAATTAATTTAATTTAAACATTTATTATGAACTTTTCTATCATTTTTTAATAATTTTTTTATTTTAATTAATTAAGATAGTTGCATTACAATTTTATATGTAATAGTAAAAATAAGAATTTTCTCATTTCGTTTATAACTAAACATTATTTCTCAATTTTTACAATGTATTATTTATGCTTTTCTTACTTTACGAAAAATTATACCTTATCTAGTTGCAATATTAATCTATTTAATTTTATTTTATTTTTGTGCTCTATCGTTCCAGTATATACGATAATAAATTCAATTAACTTTGAACTAACTCTTACTCCTTAATCATTTAAATTGACTCTTTTAAATTAACTCTTACTCCTTAATCATTTTACATTAATAATTTTATTGTTTATAAAAAATACCATTTTATATATTATTTTCTTTACGAACTGATTTATTTATTTAATAGCGTATATCATTACATATGTTACTTATATTATCACATATTACATTATTATTGCAATTTCTTAACTTATCTCAAATCATTCATCGCTGCGTTGCCGGTTTTTGAATAATGAACAGTCATAACGCACGAGCATATAGATACGATGCGCCCGAATGACCACGTTCGATATCTCGATAGTTTGACATGTCCAGGCATTTGTGCCGGATAGTGTACGTGGCGTTAGTTTTAAGAAGCGCGCGGGCGTCAGACGACAGGATGAGGCATGAAAAGCTTTTATTTTATATAATTTTATTCACGTACAACATTTTTGACATTTTATCGAAGGATACGCCGTGGCGGGCGATAAACCGACCAATCGCGTGACGCGCTGGCCGGATTGATACTAACGCATTCTTTCTCGACTGAGATAACTTCATTTCGTTTTGATAATCATGTTTGAGACGTCAAAGAGACGTACTTTTATGTAATAACGCGTGCGATTAGTTTATAAGATGTGTATTTACATTTTATAATTACCTATCTACTTACCTTGTCCAATGGGGCAGCGGGGCGATTCCTACGAAGTCCGGGTACCTGAAAATAAAAGAGAATTAATAAAAAAAAAAAGCAACACGATTGCTACTTACCTGGAACGATGAATCGCTCATTTGGCGTTTTGGAAGCGTCACTCGATATAACTCGGGTGACGCGCGAGGCACACAGGAGTTTCCCGAGTGTGCAGCGACGTGATAGGTTGACGTTCGCGGAACGAGAGCCAGTGCCACGTCGTTGCACTTCTCCGGATAGCGCTTTCGCGGGAAAAGCGCTGGGCCAATGAGAACGGCTCAGCGAGCGGGGATCGTGAACGTAATGTAGACGGAATCGCACCGCTTCCACCCGTGGTTCTGATTGGCCAACGTTACGGCTGTTTGAGTCTGCGACCGTAGCGCACGCGCAGATGTAAAGTGGGGGACAAGAGCCCAGCCCTCGAGGACAGTTAGCCGTGAGAAGTCGTAGCGTGCACACGCGTGTCTCGCAAATAAATACGCGGACGGTTAACTTATCCCGTGACTCGTAAACGATAATAGCGAGACAACAAGTACCGATAACTCGCAATTCGGGATTATTCGGCCAAGCGATTATTAGCATCGTCGCGATACATTCGGCGAACATACCGTTCAAGAACCGAACGCGTATATGTATTCGTAAACCGAAAGTGCTGTGTTTAGAAATAAACATTTGTTATTTGTTATTAAAACAAAGATTTAATTATTCCGTGACACCCGATACCCTTCCTGCAGTGCTACATATTATTGCGCAATACGCCAGGGCGTGGCCGACCAGTTCAGACAGGTACGCGGCGGCCATCTTGTACAAGGGAATTCGAGGACACGAGGCCGAGAGCTTTCTGTATTTCAGCTCAAAATACAGTGGCGACCGTATCCAAGGCCAAAGTAAGTGGCTACGAGAAATATTTAATAAACGAATTCGTTGTTCCGGTCACAACCTAAGCAACTTTCAAACGGAAAAGACGAATAATCTGTTAATGGAGCTTTCATGTTTCTCACATCATCTGCCACATGAATGAGATTATGAAAATTCATAGTTTGGGAGTCTTTTCCATAAAACTTCGGCATTTGTTTGAAAAATTGTCGGAGGTACGATTCGGCATCATCTGTGTATATTAATGCCTGTGCACGACTACATAATATACGATATGCTACAAAGAGCAATAAGAAGTGACGATACATTTCAGATGGCAACACCTCACGTAAAATTAAACCTCCACCGTACAATAAGATAAACCTGTATTGAGTTGCTTTCCAATTAGCTATGTCTGTTACATCAAATAATTTCCGTTGAAATTCGATAGGAATTTGCGATGACAAATTAAGAAGAATTATTTTTAAGTGATTTCGTCCATGTCTTCCGATGCTTCCCCTTTGTTTTCTATTCGAAAGCCATTTATTCAAGAGATTCTTCATTATTCCACAGCACAGTAAGTGCATGCAATCCAAAACAACTTCGTCGACAGGATTAAATCCAGGGATTCGAATTAGAGGAAATGTTCTATCTGGTATGTGATGATCAGTTTGACTTTTAGCTATAAATGAATCTTTGGTACGCAATGCACAATTTGTCTTAGGATAAATTCGTTTTTTGTTAACAGTTTTCCCACGTACTTCGCAACGTTTACAGCCGTAAAAGCCATACACCCTTTACAGCACTTAATAAAAGCACGCGTAGGCGTATCACAAACAAATGCGGCGATTCGAAACGTAAACAATGTTCTATCAATAACTATTCCTTGTTTGATCAGTGTCGTACATTCCTCCGTAAAATTTTCCATGAAATCATTAGCATCATGTGGTTTCGAATCACCACAGTACAGTGCAACTACGACAGGCTTGCAATTGTAATCTTTATGAAATATTTGCATTAATATCGGCCACATTTGTTGTTTAGAATGGACATATATCGGTAAACCATCAACGTTGATTAAAACTCTTATTTCCCTTTCTGCATATCCAGAATTTGCTAATTGTAATTGAAGTTGATTTGCTATACCTATGTAAATATAAGTACCAAAAGTACCCTTCTTTGACAACATAGGCTGAACTTTATCTTGAGTTCTTTGTGTACACAACAAAGTTTCCGCATTTTTTGGTAGATCTGTATGACCTTCAGACCGCAAAATATACAGAAGATCATTTAAAAGGCTGCGTGTGATGTGGTTTATATGCTTTATGGCACAATCTCGTAGTTTTTCTTTTAGGCATCTTTGGTCACCATCAGGAGTGTTGAGCAGTTCCATACATTCACTCGCAACAGATATTTGACATGATTCTGTTAATTCATCATTGCTATCGAATTTTGAGCTGGAAGATGTTTCTGATATGTGAACATCCACAATCGATCTAAAACATAAGTAGCAGAATATGACGGTGTTATATGACGTCACAAGCCTTTGCATAGCTGGTTGCAACAATTTTCCATTTTATCATTAACCAGTATCTCTGACATTGTCAGTCATCATCACAAATTCAATCACCGATTGACTCGGCTGTGACGAGCACGTTTGCCCTCCTTGCAAGATTTATTTTATGTCTGTTAAGTTAGCACTCTTCCCACAAAAAACCGGAATAACACATATGCAGAAATTAAATGCTCTGTATGTGCTAATTATGTGCTCTATTAACGATTTTGTGCTTGAGCAGTTTCATGGGAAATCACAATTAAAAGTGGGGATACTGGTTTGATGTAAGCTAGCACTTCCACTCATTAAAAAATTACATATAAAATAAAAATGAAACCGCTCAAGCACAAAAATCGCGAATAGAGCACATAATTAGCACATAAAAAGCGTTTAATTTCTGCATATGTGTTATTCTGATTTTTTGTGGAAGGGGTGCTAATTTAACAGATATATTTATTACAGAAAACGTAAATTTATTAGTGTTTCTATCTAATATATTCATATACGCCAATAACATTTTTTTTTTCTTAAGAACAAACCCTCTTACAAAATAATTAAAAAAATTGCATTGCGTTTACCTGGTTTCCGAAAAGTTAGTTGCGTGCTCAGTTTTTATTGCTTGCTCAACGTCTGTGCTCGTATTATGTGAAATACTCTTATCCGATGTATTTGCACTTGGGCCAGAAATTATAAATTCATCGTCATCACTTATATTTTTTTCAAAACTGCTGTCACTTTTTCCTCTTTGGCGCTTCAGTGCTCGGTATTTTTTAATTCGATTGTAGGACATTTTTGTTCTTCATCAACGTCAACCGTCAACCAAAGTTAAGAACAAATATACAGTGGAATGAGGGCTGCTGCAGACCAGCACGACAACGCGACGCGCGATATCCAATGAGCGCGTACAGTGATGAACGAAAAAGCTCCTCATTGGATATCGAGCATCGCGCACTTTAATTATTATCGTGCTGATGTACAGCCGCTCTGAAAGAGAAAAACAAATATCAAGAGACAAACATTTAGTTCGTTGCCGAAAGTTGTTAGTAGACTGTTAGCGGCGGCACTCTGTTAGGGCAAGGTGAACACGCGTCGTGTTCGTGATATTACATGTTTCGTGGCTGACTTGTAAGCATCGTTGTGACAGTTTTCATAATCTGTGAACTTCTTGGCAATTCTCTGGACCACAAGGAAAATTTCCACAATCTGTGAACTTTTTGGCAATTCTCTGGACCACAAGGAAGATTATAAAGGTAGGAAAAGTATAATGAATACATAAAAAATAAACTGCCTGAATGCAAAATAATAATTATTTTAGATTATATTGTAAAAACGAGTCATTGCTGGGCTTTCATAATACGAGGATTATTTTCCGGACACGCCTCGTGTATTATAAACTTTATTATTTTTTCGATATAATCATATAAAATATAATTTTTTCACAGTTATGGATAAAATGGATCAACAGTACGCTATTGTACTGTTTACCAATGAAACAAAAAAGGGGAAAAAAGTAATCGATCTTGTGCCAAAGTCGTGGCTAGTACAGGTAGACGATAAAAATTGGAAATGCTTCTATCCGTCTACTAACGAAAGTAACGTGGCTACTTTCGTTAAGAAACAGAAAGTATCAAGTTTTTCCTGGAAAAAGTATGAAATTGAGATCATTAAACGTGCAGGTACGTATGCTTGTAATAATATTCTTAAGATTGCACAATAAAAATCAATCTTGGATTTTAAATTAAAAAAAAAAGCATTTTTATACATATCAAAAAACAATTTTATTTTTTAAGAGGATTATAATCAAGGCTTGAGGAGAATAAAACAAGCCTACAGCAAAGCTCATATTGACAGCACGCAGAACAAAGATAATTCAGATATGAGCGCCGAGAATGGAAAAAGTGACTCTGAGAATTCTGATGGAAGGATAGATCAAGTAAGCAAATTAACAAAAATATATATATATTTTGATACTATATTAAAAAAAATTAATGTATTCTATGTATCATATTTATATCAATTGTTGCAATGTTAATTTTTGAACCTTAGACATACTTTTTTCCGTCTTCAGGTGCGGGAGAATGACGATATTCGCAGTACCGTCGACACACAAGTCAAAACAAAGGTTTTGAAACGTAAAGGTGGATCTGGTTAATTTAAATATAGAATTTTTATAGCAATTTTTATTATTATATGTTTATAATAAGTATATGATTTGAATGCACGTAGATTCTAAGAGCAGCACTTCAAGCGACAATGAAAGCGACAATGAAGACAGAGACAATGGAAAGAGAAGATTAAAACAGAGGCGTTCAGAGTCTGTGCATGGTATCAGCAATTCTCGTGGTAATTTTTTTAAAATTGCATAGTTATTTTCTGTAGCTGCATATAACATAAAACAACCTAACTTCAGACGCGCGGATCTAGCTCGTGGCTGGTCAGGGTTCGGAGTAGGCGCGGAGGAAGACACAAGGCGCGGTTTGGCGAGTCAAACGTAACAAATTTATGGTTCCCAGTCAAAATGACTCTCCTAAATAATCTCATACAAAAAAGTCTCGGAAAAAATATCTCAATCCAAAATGTCTTAGTCAAAAAATATCTCAATCCAAAATGTCTCAGTCCAAAAATATCTCAGTCCAAAATGTCTCAGTCCAAAAATATCTCCTTACCATAATGTATCGTACAAAAATCACTCCTATAAGAATATCTCTGACAATAACTAACTTGGAAATTACATCATACAATTTATATTACACAATATCATTGTAATGAATTACATCTTACAAATTTTTATTACAAAATATCAACTAGACACATAGTATGCCTTCAAAGTACATACGTGGACTTTCCACGCGTGGCGACAAAATTAACATTTAATTAGTATCACATTTTATGAACAGCCATACATTGATATTAAATTATTCTAATCAACTGAATATACAAATAATAATCATAATATAATAAATCAGTAGTGTGTCACATTGTTTTGAGCCTTTCGACTCACGAGACTCCTAGAGATATCATTGCCACCTTTGACTAGAGAGGATACGGCCTTAGAGGCGTTCAGGCATAATCCCACGGATGGTAGCTTCGCACCACCGGCCGCTCGACCAAAGTGCGTGAACCAAATGTCCGAACCTGCGGTTCCTCTCGTACTGAGCAGGATTACTATCGCAATGACTGGTCATCAGTAGGGTAAAACTAACCTGTCTCACGACGGTCTAATCCCAGCTCACGTTCCCTGTTGGCGGGTGAACCGTGGGTTCTGATCATTATATTATGATCATCAGGCTCTATAGCTTTTAACTCGTCCAATAATGTAGAATAAATTTTTCGTGTTTCACCAGTAGTTAGCGCGAAAACTAACGGCAATACTTTGTCCTCAACAGCACCATGTATACTATACATCTGGTAAAATATATTAGGTACAGTATTGAATGTACCATCAGCATACATAACTCTACTAGACCGCAACATATTCATATTGTTATTTGTAGTAAATGTCAGAAGCCGATCATTTCTTTGGCAGTTATAACCTTGACATCTCGTTGTAAAAATAAATCATTACTTTTTGTAAAGCAATATTCCTGAGGGACGACAAGTTCAGCAGCAGTAGTAGGATTGGCTGGCATATTATTGCTTGAGATATTTTTGTTCGATACATTATTGCTTGAGATATTTTTTGTTTGATACATTATTGCTTAAGATATTTTTGTTCGATACATTATTACGGCAAGATATTTTTGCTCTGAGATATTAATGGCTGAGATATTATAGACGAGATATTTTTGCTGAGATGTTTTGGGCTGAGATAAAATAAGGGGTCACCCAAATTTATTTCACAATGTTCGGTGATGTTTTACACACGTCGTTATTACAGACTGTTTCCGCTGAGATTACATGCGCGGCTATTACAATTCTACGTACGCGTGCTGGTATTACATACGCGGCTATTGCAACGGCTCGCGGTGCTGAGATTACGTATTTCAAACGCGGATATTACATAGTCGCACTGTGATTACAAATACGGATTCGACAAACCGATTCGCGCACGTTGAGATTACATACGCTGGTGGGTCGCGGCGCGTGCGATGCGCGGTACGTTGGCGGTAGCGCAGCTCGGATTGACGGTGTCGGGCGGCTGAGACGCTCAGCGAGCCCAGGGGACCCCCCTGGGCTGGATCGCCTGGATCCCGTCGAATGGAGAGCGGTACCGTGCGGCCGAGACTCTCGGCGAGGACGGGGCGGCCTCCCTATCCTGGTTCGCAGCGGTACAGCGGGCGGAAGGCCTTGTCGGACGGCTGAGACTCTCAGCAAGCCCAGAGACTCTCTAGGCTTAGACGTGGCGGCAAGGCGAGGAGCGGTCGGGATGATAAGCCGTCAAGATTCACTTCAGACGGAGGCAGAGACTCTCTACCCCTGGACTTATCGGTGGGATTCGGGAACCGAGAGCAGCGGGCGATCGGTGTGCTGGCTCACGGTGGAATAGCAACATTTATTAAATGTTACTCGCTTATATACCCGTGGCGACGCTTCGTAAGTGGCGGGGGTACGGGCGCCGGTGGTCGCGAGCGCTACGACGGAGCGGTAGGGCGGCCGTACGGCGCCGCGGTTACGTTCGGCGATCTTCGGGCGGTCTCGGCCTCGCTCGGTGCTTCGAGACGGCCGCCGCGGTAAGTCCCTCGCGAGGACTTATTCGCACGCGTTTTTGAAATGCTTAAAAGTATGGATCACCATGCCTTTCCGCGCCCGGCGGATGTTCGGCCGAGCGGTCTGCGGCTGATTTGGCCGGGAACAATGCTGTTACGGGAGTAGTGTATATAAGGGCATTCCTCCCAGGGAGCTCCGAGGGGGGGGGGGGTGAGGAAGGAGGGGTATCGGATTACGCGGGGGGTGAGGGAGGGGGGGGGGGTATCGGATTACGCGGGGTGGTGAGGGGGAGGGGGGAGGGGGCGAGGTATCGGGTTACACAGGGGTATCGGATTACGCGGGGGGTGAGGGGGAGGGGAAGGGGGCGGGGTATCGGGTTACACAGGGGTATCGGGTTACACAGGGGTATTGGATTACGCGGGGAAGGGGGAGGGGGAGGGGTGACCTTGGCATACCAAGTGTATGACTCACCGGGGGGAATGACTCACCGGGATGACTCACCGGGATGACTCACCGGGGGATGACTCACCCTCGTTCGCGGTCACGTTCGCGCCGCGGGTCCGCGAGTTCGCGCGGGGGGTCCGCGTTCGCGCCGCGGTCGCGGGTCCGCGAGTCCGCGCCGCGGGGGGTCCGCGCTGCGGAGTACGTTCGCAACGACGCCGCTAGGCGGCGCATAATAGTAAGACTAACTCAATAGCGCACTAAGCAGGAGCAAGACATTTTGTCGATGACGCGTCGAACCTGTCGGAACATGTTCGTCGTAAACAAATTTTTTTCTGGGAAAAGGGGGTGTTATCGCGTAGACTAAACAATTTTGCACTGTTTTTACGACGCAGTACGCGAGACAAAGGAAAAAAATGACGTCATCGACGACGATCGAAGCGATGATAAAATTTAGGTAGGGATGGACGCAAAGAAATTACATCGTTCGTTTAGTTGTAAGAAAGTAAGTCTGTTTATTTAACTGTTCTTTTTTTACATAATATATCTTACGTGCTAAAAACTAAAGCTGCGAGCTCACAATCGATGAGCTGATTTGTATTGAACGCATCGCTATCGTATATTACATTCGACGCTTCCTTGGGATCCGTCACAGTGGACGCGATATCGGAGAACTGCGCAAACTTTGCGTCGACTGCCGCAAGTATTCTGATCAATCGATCGAATCTCGCATCGATGCACCGATCGAGATCGAACATACGACGCAACGTCGATTCGGTCATCATCAAGCGTACGTTTACAGATTCGAGACGTATGAGTTTGACGTTATTAACCGACGTACAAACTCTCACCGTTAGCGGTCCAACGTTAATAAAACTGTGGATATCTTTGATGTAGTCGTTGCGAAGGAAATTATGAATGTTGCGTCGTTGCTCGTAGAGTGCCTTCCACGTTTCGAGAGATAACAGCAGTTCCTTTCCTCGATGATCTCCAACGGCGATCTCCACGTAACTCGGTGGACCCACGTTGATGCCAATTTCGAGGAATTTATATCCCGTAGCTGTCAACGCGTAACGTCTGCCGTATGCGAATCGCGCGACGCTCCAACGAAATGCTGTATAAAAGAAATGAAATTAGTTTTTTTTCCTTTCGTATGTCGTACAATTTGCAAAGATATAAAAACTTGGGGGGAGGCTCTATATGTTTTTTTTCTGCTTAAACGAAACTTACCTGTTACATCTGTTCTCGCACGACTGAGTTTCAACGTCGTGAATCGGCACGTAATAATTCACGGCATTCACGCGTTTTCCACCATTGTTGCTGTAGCTGCTGCTGCTGCTTGCGCCTCCTTCAAAAGAGAACATTTTTTTCTCTCGGCTCTGAGAAGTTGTGACCGTCAGTACAAGCGATCGCGACAAGACTGGTCATGTCAAATTAATCGAGTATACGCGACAACACCGCGGCATTCCAAAAAGTAATGATGTGGTGGGGGAAAGCGGGAGGGGGAATTAATGTTTATAATCGAACCGTCGGGACTGTCGGGACATGTTCCGTAAACAAATTTTTTCTAGGAAAAAGGGGGGTGGTTATCGCGTAGACTAAACAAATTCGCTAAACAATCTATCTACGCAGTACGTAAAAAACAAAGGAAGAAATGACGTCATCGGGACGATGATCGACCCGATAACGCGTCGAACCTGTCGGAATATGTTCGTCGTAAACAACATTTTTTTCTAGGAAAGTAAAGCCTACTCTAACGATGATGACGATGATGGGAGAGTGGAGGGTGAGTAAGAAATAAAAACGTTATAAAAAAGATACATATAATTTATTTTTTAATTCCGGCGATCATCGTTACACGTTAACATATAATAAGCCCGGCTTCGCGAAGTTCCTCGATGATCGACATGATCTCATGGTCGTGGGGACGTTGGCGTAGCGCGCGACCACCAGTTAAATAATTTTATTACATTTTGTAACGCGCAATTCTTGACGTGTTTTCCGCATCGCATAGTATTGGTGTCGTCTAGTTTAGTCAAAAATTCGATATCTTCGTAATGCGCATCCAGAGTCTCGACGATTAGGTTTTTTCTCGCATAATTCTCCAGCAGATCCACCAGCCATTCTCGTTTCTGACATCCCTTGACGTACACGAGAGTCAGCATCTCGTCGTCATCCTCTTCGTCATCCTCTTCTTCTACACCAAGCACGGCCGATGTAATCAGGCGTTTCACCGTGCTGTACGGCACGTTTCCGTCTTCCCATCGTAATCCATGGTGATTCGCGATCAACCAGGTAGCGATTTGTCGGATTTTGTGAGGAGATTCCACGGCATGGGGTACTTAAAAATGTGATGCGACAGAACGCAGCCTTTTCTCAGCACCGCCACCTCCTTCACGACAAATTTCATCCCAACGAGGAATCCTTGCAGGTCCACGAACGTTGGTACTGACATGACGAGATTTCTTTATCTCTCTCTTTCTCTCGTCGATACGTCAATCGAGAGGAATGACGCGCAACTCTGCAAACCGTCTCGCGACACTCTGATTTTATACTCCCCCCCCCCACCCCCTCTAAATAATTGTATATCGGAGAGTCGACGTTGCCCGTGAACACTCAGACTATTTTGCGCACCACGTTCGTCAACGGGTTGTACTCAATCACGCGGTCGTGTATGATGAGACAGTACGCGGAGGTGTTCGGCGGTACGTTCTCCATGCAGTCGAATTCTATTCTGACATCCACGGTGGCGGTTTTTACGGATTCCTTTTGACGAGAGCAATCGATGATCACAAACGGGCCGTTACGCAGAAAAGTCGAAACGGTGAGACTCGGCTCGAGATATTCGTATCCGTAGTAGCCCTTGCAGAAACGCGCGTACATATCGTACAGAATCGCCCATCGGTGTTTGTCAAAGTCCAAATTCAAGTCGTCGTACGGATAAACTTCCGAGTTTAGGTAGAGTTTTACGTTGGTCAAGTTGCAGTCGTCGAATCGGCTTATGTCGGCGGACATGACGTTCTTCCGACCCGTCTGCAGAGCGAAGACGACATATCGCGGTTTCTCGAGCTGAGTCGCGGTCTTGATGGCCCACGAGTGCTTGGTCGTGTTCTGCAACAGGGGATACTCGTACAGATCCCACGAACGGAAACCCATACTGAGATATCGTCCGTTTTCCAAGGCGCGCAGCATCGACAGCTTGTTGATCTCGTTCAATACCACGTGAGGCATTCGCCATTGTATTTTGAGTATTTTGATGGTGGGCTCCAACGCGAGACTTCCCACCAGAGAATTGTTGTCGTTGCGCGATCGTATCAAGATCAATTCGTGACGAGCCTTGATCACCACGCGTTTGTAATCCTCGCAAAATCCCAGTAACAAGTTGAGCGGTACGCAAAAATTGAAATATCCGTTCGCGTTATTCTGTGGATCCCAGCCAGCGTTTCTCAGGATCACGCTTCTGTCGGACGATACGGTAACGTAGTTCTTGAGCGTGCTGGTTATTCCGACGTTTCTGCAGCGATCAATCTCCACGCCGTCGAGCTCGTATCGAATCTCGTCGAACATGAACGCGACGCAATTCGTCCCCAGTACCACGTTATCGGCTTGACCGGCTGCTCTGGTCACCGTCAATGTGCCTTCGACGTAGAGAAAACTTTCGCACGGCAACGTATACAGATCCTGCTGTTGTATAGGTATTCGTATCTCGTCGCTATAGTCAAACGTTGTGTTGGCGTACGGGTTGTACGTGTGAGTCTCGATCTTGACGATGCGATCGTCAAAGACCGGCTCGCCTCCGATGTTGAGAATTTCAGTCATCGTTCAGATGTTTCGCACCGCGAATCCCAGAGATTGTAAAAACTTAACGTTCGACGCGTTGAGCTTCTTTCTCGTCTCTCTTTTTCTAACGCCACCGAATGTCGACTTGACGATATCGTCGATCGGCGCAGCCGTAAAGATATTACTGTTGTTATCTGTCGCGTGCTCCGAGTCGTTCAACACTAGCATCTCATATGTCGCGCGCACACTCACGCTCACGCGTACACTGATGCGTTATCGCTCTCGCCGTCGTACGTGCAATCTGACGGTGATCTCTTCTCCGCGAAAATCGAGCAATCGTCCGTCTTGATCAGCGACGCGTATCGTTAGATTCGTAACGCTCCGCGCGATGATCGGCAGGTAAATGATCTGCGCCGGCGTTTCCGATATCTTATATCCCGGTGGTACGCTCGGTGAGAACTCGTGTATCGTATGAACACGTTTGCCGTTGCTGTGCGCACCCGCGGTCACGTTACACTCCACGCGGATAATGTTTACGTTGATAATATTAATCGGTGCGTCCGATTCGTGCCACTGTCCCGGCTGCAATATACGCGTCGACGAGAATCCCAGTAGCGATCCGACGTTGTTCGGTTTGTTGAAGTTCACTCTGAAAGCGCACTTGATCTCGCTCTTCATCGTATTGTAATTTGCGCGGAGCATTATCGGGTATTCCGCGACCTCGTCTTCGTAGCCGTTCGCGCGAACGGTCTCCTCTCGCGCGATATTCGCGACCGACGTACGATCGTCGTTGGAACGAACCACGCGTCGCGGACGTTTCCGTGAAATTTCACGTTTCAAAAACTCGTGTATGGCCCGTATCTCGTACGATCCCTCGGGAATCGTAATTTCCGTGTCATCCTCGTCGAAATAAAATTTATTATTCGAAGAATTCACGTTCGGAATCGTGTGATAAGTCTCAAAACACGTTAGACCGAGTTCGTAGTCACCGTCGCTCAGATCCACGGCGGGAAAATAGTGCTCCGCGAGGATGCTGCTCTTCCCGGTCAGCGTGAACGTTATAGACATGTCGAAGCGGAAGCTGTTCGACGAACACTGAGTCTCCACACGGCGCGTCGTCAGATTTTAAATCAGCGCCGATCGTCGTCGATCGTCCGGAGAAATTGCAAGCACAATTGTCCACAGATGCTCTGATCGTATCGCTGATAAGACGTGCGATTGTACTCGATCTTCGTCACGCTCGGTCCGAAATATCGCACCAGTTCTTTCGGCGGTCGAAGATTGCCGAAACTGTCGAAATATACGACTCGATCTCCCCTCTTGGCGTACGCTACCCAATGAGTACCGGGGCCCGCTGCATCGTCCAAATTCACAATACCGCTCTCGTTTCGACGCACGCCGTCGACGATCGGTAACGAATCACGCATGAAAACACCTCTGAAGAACGGTACGCGCATTCGCCTTGCCAGTCGACTCAATTGCACGTTAGTCGTAATACTCGCCGGCATAGTTAACGTCTTTTTGACGTTTTTTTTTATTTCTAATCTTCAACGCTACTCCTCGCCCGCGTTTGTGCGGGCCGAGATACAGTCCCTGTCCATATTTGTACGGAGCGAGATAAAGTCCGCGACCTTCCATGGCGCGATTGTGACGTTGCGTCTCTTCCAGCTGACGTCGCGCGGCTTTGCTAGCGTTCACCGCCGTTGTAATTCCGGCCGCTCCGCCGGCCAGAGAACCGAGAACTCCCAACAACGGTAGAAGCGGCAATACGCCACCTCGTTTCGCTGTCGGAAGTATTCGTTTCTTCGTCGACCTTTTCCTCGTTCGTGTTTTCCGTGTTTTCTGTGTTATCAAACCCATTCCGAGCTTCGTCTTAGCCTTCATGGCCGCCCAGACGGCTGTAGCGGCAGCCCTCTCTCCGAGAGCCGAATCTCTCGCGATGACGCGTCCTAACGCTCTCTCGGCGAGTATCTTGTCCGCCGCGTGTCTCTCGGTGAGGCCTTTGTCACGCGAATAGGCTATGTCGTGCTCGCGACACGCCGCGTCCAATGGATTTACACCCGGATCACCTCTAGCCAATCGTTCTCGCAGACGAGTACCCGGACCGCAAAACTGATAGCCGGGAATGTGCAATTCGATCGGAAGTGCACCTATCGCGCGATTAAACAGACCTCTACCAGTTTTTAATTTCATTGACATTCGGCGCTAAAATCGCGAATGTTCGAAGGTCTCGACAGCAGGACGAACATCTTTGCGACTGAGCGATTCGCGGTGCCGCGCATCTATAAATAGACGTTCGAACGAGAAAGTTCGATTCAGTCGTACAAAGTGCGAAGAGAAAAAAAGAAATGAGATTCGTGCGACAACCGTTGGCGATTCGAGTGACGAATTGCGACGACAGATCACGGTCGATGGAGGGCAACGCGGAGAGGCGCAGACACGGTACGATGTTGCCGACTACTATACGCGCGATCATTTGTGGTCCCTCGAATTGCGGTAAAACCAACGTTCTGATAAGTTTGCTGGAAAGTCCGCACGGTGTACGTTTCGAGAACGTGTACGTGTACTCGAAATCGCTGCATCAACCGAAATACCGATATCTGGAGAATTTACTGACATCGATCGACGAAATCGGCTACTACACCTTCTCCAATAACAGTGACGTCATTCCACCGAGCGACGCGTGTCCAAACTCGATCTTCGTCTTCGACGACGTGGCGTGCGATAAGCAAGACACCGTGAGAGAGTATTTCTCGATGGGCAGGCACTCGAGCGTCGACTGCTTTTATCTCTGTCAGACGTACGCGAAAATACCTAAACATCTGATACGCGACAACGCGAACCTGCTGATCCTGTTCAGGCAGGATGGCACTAATTTGAAACACGTGTACAACGATCACGTGAATACCTACATGTCGTACGATGAATTTTGCTCCTTGTGCCACGATTGTTGGCGATGCAAGTATGGATTCGTAGTGATAGACAAGGACAGCGCGCTTTCGAACGGCCGATACAGAAAAGGATTTAACGTGTTCGCGATACCGCAAAAGCGGTCAGTCGTCGCCGATACGTCGTCGGAAGTGAAACGTTAGCGTTACAGAGAGAGAAGACACTCTGCTTTGTTTTTTTTTCCCACGATGGCTGCGATCGACGGGAGCGTGAATATTCGCAAACGCGAGAAGATCGTGAAAGATATCGCGAAAACGAGTGATTCGATTCGCAAGAAACTTCGCGCTTTGAAGACCGGTAAGATCGAGAAGGACATTGAGTTGGACACGCACTTTAAGCCTCTCATCGGGCCGCTGAAAAAGATCGCAGACAACTCGAGCTCGATCGCGGTGAAGAAAGAGGAGCCGGCGGAGAGCAACGCTGACGCGGGAATTGAAACGTTACCCTTTCAGCAGCGTGAGAAGGAGGAGGATGATAAGGAGGATTGGGAGGATGTAACGTTGAAAAGAAAGATGGAACGATTAGACTCATGGTTGGATCTACCATCGTCGACACCGCATACATCTAATCAATCGATAGTACTACCGATAACTTCTACACCGTCCGCGGCGACGCAAACCGACGTGGAAAAAACAATTCCCGAATTCCTCTCAAGCATGGATGTTTTTGAAACCACGGATGACTCGATCGGGACGACCGTTCGAAAGCACTTGCAAACGTCGATGGGTCGAGAATTTTTTGTAGAAACGTTGCAAAGTCGCTTGGGTCCACTGAGCCGATTGTACATCGCAGACGTTTTAGGTGCCGATGTAGAGACAGACAACGTGTATGGCCCATATCTCGGTAAAAATTATTTGATGCTTGGTAATAAACGTTTTGACGTGGACAAAGCGGATAATATAATTATCGGCGATGTAACATACGCCGGCACACCCGGTATTTACGAGTTGATCTTCAAGAGAATACCCAATAAACAGATTTACACGGAGGAAGATAGGCAAAAGTACAAGAACATACTGTTGAAAACGAGTGCTCATAAATACAAGCACGATCCTAACGGGCGAGTAATGGGCAACAAGGGATACAAGTATCTATGTGTAATCGCACCGCTGATATCGACCGAATCCAAGAAGAAAAAATCCGGAAAGGGATTATTCGCGCCTCGCGCAATGACGCTAACCGACAATAAAATCGACTACGTACACTGGGACGACCCCAACGAGCTGGTGGATCGTCTCCGATTGCTCGACGCTTCGCGTCAAGCTGGCAACAATGCCCACGACAATGAGATCATGTCGATCATCGAGGAACTTCGCGAAGCCGGGCTTATTATAAATTAAACGGCGCGACAGCGATCCGTTCAATCAGCGTCGAAATGCCGATCAATAAATTTGGATTGTTCGAGCAGAGCGAAGACGCGACGAATGCCATTTCGTACCATCGGTGGAGCGGATTAGTAAGAAATTTCGTGCGCGACAACGCTCTGTGTCGCACCGCCACGGACTTTGACGCAAGGACGCGCAAAATTCGTCGCGTGGCGCAACCTGAGACTGACGGTGACGCGGTTAACAAACTATACGTGGATCAGTGCGTTAAAAGTCTGCGAGATCAACGAAAAGAGTCAGACGAGAAGCTTACCGCGTTCGAGAAGGACGTGCGAGCGTTACAGACTGCGGTAAACGCGCTTCGGCGTACGAATATCGTTAGATTGGAAACGGCTAATAAACGATGAAGAAACGGTTCAGCAGAAACGACTATCGAACGGCGACGAGTGAAGAGAGGCAACGGTTAATTGACGACGGCGACGAACAGCAACGAACGATTCGAGAACGACTGTCGGACGGCTGTCTTACGGTTCGAGAACGGTTGTCGAACGGTTGTGGAACGGTTCAAAAACAGCTCAGAAACGATTACGAGCGGTTCAGAAACAGCTGCGAACTACGCGGTGACAGGAAAGGCTACAAACGGCTAAAGAATGTCGACGACGACGACAACGACGATGAGTGACAAACAGCCGGTAACTGACAACGACGACGAACGACAACGAACGGTTCGAGAACGATTGTCGAACGGCTGTCGAACGGTTCAAGAACGGCTCGAACTCGTTTCTGAACGGTTCAGAAGCAGCAACGAACGACACAGAAACAGAAACAGAAACGGCTACGTACAGCTGAAGGACGAAGACGAACAGCCAACGAAACGCTAACGAAACATGAGTCCGTTAAAATCCGATGTGGATAAAAATATCGAAAAGCGACGGTTGGTGGACGAATTGCACGCACCGGCGAGAAGAAATTTTCCCCGCAGACATGTCATAGTGCGAGGGTACGACGACCTGTGGCAGGCTGACATCGTCGAGATGCGTCCGTACTCGCGTTTCAACGGAGGCCACCACTACATACTCACCGTCATCGATGTGTTGAGCAAGTACGCGTGGGCCGTGCCGCTCAAGGGTAAAGGCGGCAGCGAGACAGCCGTCGCTATCGCTGAGATAATTCGAGATAGCGGGAGGTGCCCTAGTAACCTACAAACCGACATGGGGAAGGAATTTTACAACACCGACGTGCAACGTCTCGTGAGAAAACACGGCATCAATCATTATTCCACGTATTCGGTGTTGAAGGCGTCGGTCGTCGAGCGATTCAATCGCACGTTAAAAAACAACATGTGGAAGATGTTTACGCTCAACGGAAATTACAAGTGGGTCGACGAGCTACCGCGACTCGTGTCGGATTACAACGCGTGCAAGCATCGAACGATCGGCATGCGGCCCGTCGACGTTACCCCCGCGATCGCCGAAAGACTCTTGGCTACGGTGTACAGCGCGATAAAGATCGCGGGCCCGGCAAAGTTCAAAGCGGGTGACTCGGTACGCGTCAGCAAATACAAGACGATTTTCGAGAAAGGTTACACGCCGAATTGGACCACCGAGGTGTTTAAGATCGTCAGAGTGCAGCATACCAATCCCGTAACCTACCTACTCGAGGACTATCGTGGAAAATCCGTCGCCGGAGCGTTCTACGAGCACGAGTTGCATCGCGCGACTTATCCTGACGTGTATCTCGTGGAGAAAGTACTGCGCAGGAGAGGCGACGAGGTTTACGTGAAATGGCTGGGATTCGACGGTTCGCACAATTCATGGATACACAAGAACAATGTTATTTAATTCGTGCAAACTGTATTTTATTCTTAATATAAAAATGATACCTGTAAAGTATCTGAAATATGTAATACATATAAAGTATATAATAAACAATATTAAATACCAAATACATGTACGATATCTTTATTAATATCCTTCCATTAACATAATACATACGTTACATTATAATACATACCTACATACATACATACATTCATACATTTATATGTTATACTACTACATTATATTACATTACATACATATATACATATATCATGTTATACTACTACATACATTACATCATATATACATACGTACATACATTACATACAAATATACATACGTACATACATTATAATACATACATACATACATTGCATACATATATATCATGTTACACTACTACATTATATTACGTTACATACATATATACATACGTACATACGTACATACATTATATTACATATATTGCATACATTACATTATATCGTATAATGGCCCCAGGGCAACGTATCTGTCGAATCCGGCAAGATGTATCTCTTATCGTCGTAAGGACTCAGAGCGATTTTCGTCTCGCTGATAGTGTACACTTCGTGCATTTTTGATCGTATACAGGACTGTCGTCGCGTCATTTCGATCTCATCGTTCAGACATCTCGTGTAATCCTCGAACGTTATAGTACGCGCTACGACGTTGCTCTTCACACCTTTCGCTTTTTTACAGTCTTTTTTACCATCCACGCAAGGCGTACATTTTAGCCCTAAGTCCAACGAATTCGGTCATGATCGCGCCGTTATTCTCGTCCTTCATCAAGCCCGGCACTTTTTTATTCACGAGTGGCATACCATAAGCGTTATCTACCGCGTAATCACTCGTGTCGAACCTGACTATATCACGTTTCATGTTCTCATACGCGTCGTCGCACTCGATATGATAAATCGGACTGTCCGTGTCGGTATACATGATTCTGCACGAGTCGCGGTACAGGGAAGACATGTATTCGTGGTGAAATTCGTACAGGCACACCTTCGATATGTCGAGGATGCACATGCCGACGTAGATCGGTTTGTCGAATTTCACCTCGAGTTTGCGCAGTTCGACGGCTACCAGATTTTCCGAAAATACGCTCCTGCTGTGGAAATTCGGTCGCGCGATCATTGCCTCCGCACCGAATCGTCCGTCCCATTTCGTCAATAATTTTACGTCGACGTGATTGCGTACGTTCTCCATCGTCTTCCCGAAAACAGCGTTATTCATCAATTTATATAAATTTTTTTCAAACTCATTTTTTGCCCGTGTTCTAAATTTTGTATTGAGTTCGATGTAAGTGCGGAGCCACGCAGATTGAGCGAATTGCAATACGCGATGTATTTTTGTGACGCGAAGGCCGTGACGCGTACACTGCTGCAGATTGCGATAATGGATGACGTAACGCTTCTTATTATGCAGGGTGGCGAGAAGTTTAGCCTGTTGTTTTCGGGGGGGTTTATCGCGCGTTGGACAGAACGGTAGGTCAGCGTGCGCGTCGTGTTTATCCTGCGGATACTCTAGATCGACTTCGAAAATATAGCCCGTGGGCGAATCCAAAGCGATCGCGCTGAAGTCGAAATTTGACGCGTCTTCGACCCATCGAAACTCCGCGTATGGCAGTGGCTGACACATTGCCCAACCGTACAAGTTGTTGACATCGAAGTACATTAAATAGGACGAAGGTTTCGATGGATCGTATGACTTCATGTACTTGTTGTTGGCCTGCGCGTATCTGCCGGAACATTGACTCAGACCACCGCGTATACCGCGTTCGATGAACATGACCATGTCAATGTTGGTCAGCAGTTCGAAATTGATACACGTATGTTTCAACATGGCGTCCCACGTAAAGCCTGGTAAAGTGTAGTAGTACGCGGGATCGAGTCCGTAACTCGCGATACAGCTGTCGCGGAAATTCTCAAACACGTCGGCCAACAGCAAGACATCGGTTTTCAGGTATAGATTGCTGTATTCGCCCAGGGTTCGAACGGAGAATCGCTGCCATACGTTCGCGGCGTGCGCGTAATCGCTCTCGGATACGGTGTCACCGGTCAGAGAACTGTAAAATGAGTCGCGCGGCGGTAAACACGTATCCTCCAGCTTGTCGACGCTGTCCACGTATTCGTATGGAAAGACACCTTTTCGCGTCAATAATTCGAAATCGTCGTCGGATAAAGTGGAAAATTTGGAACGTATAATTTTCAATTTATCCTTATCGAGGAAGGATGCTAATTTTGCGAGACTCGCGCTCAGAAATTTGTACGAGTCGATAAACCGTAATTTTATATCGCTTCGCGAATCTGTTCTTTCGGCGGTGTCTTTCACATGCTTCGTGAATGAGATGTACTTTTCCTTTGTTATAGGTAGTACATCGATCTTGCCTTCGAACGCGGCAGCTATCTCCGTGATAATAAAATGCGCGTCATAGCCCGATAGATTGTGAAAAATGACTGGAATAAAGTGAGAATCCTTATAATTCAGATTGCACGTCGAATGTGCTGGACCTCTATAACGCCCGGTCAGGTGGCAATGATCGCGTACACGATTTTCATCCGGCGCGAACGGTTTTTCGCAAATGTGACACAGCGTCGCGCTGTGAAATGTCTCCCACTCGTCTCGCGTTAGGTCTATCATGCATACAATGTCGGACAAGATGTTCTTTACGCGATGCGCCAATCCGTTGAGTTCCTCGACGAACCACGCGACGCAGTCATTATCGCGATCGAAATCGATACGCCGATAACGTTCGTCGTACGAGCACTGTACGTAGTATCCTATACTACAGACCCGATGATGTTGATAGGCGTATGACGCGTGTTCCGTGTCCGGTTGTGTCTTCTTCAGCACGCACTCCAGATCGGCATACACCACGAAGGGAAATCGCTCTTTCCTGCTGTGGTTTTTGAAGTTCAGCCACTTGTTGTCCTCGCTCGGCAGTCTGATAGCGCAGTCGTTTACCTCACGGCAGTCTGCCGTGTGAGACTGCAACTTGTCGCTCGAATTAAAGTAGTGGAGACATCTGCAAAAAAAGATACATAATTATTGTAATTTTTTTTAATACACTAAATATAATATATTATATATATTATTAAAAGAAGTATAGACACTTACCGATCACAAAATGTACTTCTGACCATGATGCTTGCTCAATTGTGAGGTAACGAGACGCGATAGATTTTTTATCCACGCGAAATGTCCCACGTTGTCGTCTCGCGGATCCTGCACGTACAGCAAATTGACGTGTTTGTCACTCGTGCGGTGAGTCGTATCGGGAGAACGTTCGGCGTCTTCTCTCCCTCGATGGCGTACACGTTGATCGACACGTCGTTGAGTCGTTCGAACTTTTTAATCTGTTTCAAAGTCATTGGAAACTCAATGCCACGAAAATTCAGTATCGTTGAATAATGCGGGTATGATGATTCCTGTTCTGAATGTCTTTCGGCTGGATACAGAGCAGCCGTCACTGACCACGCAAAACACGCATTATCCATTGATCGCACATTGATCACCGCATTCTTCGATTTAATTTTTTGCAGTAAATTGACGTGACATCCCGCGCGCATAGGATTGTATCTGTTGACGTTCACCGTCAAATTGAGGATTCGCGTCAACGCCCACCCACTGTCGCGTTCCTGGAACTCCCCGAGGGACGTTAATGTGGGCTCGATAACGTGCCGCTCGTACCACTCGCGCAAGTGCGATGTACGACAGAGTTCTTTGTTATTTGTACACAGACTCTTATTGGCACGTTTATCACCCGCCACAAACTCCCCGTTGAACGCGGTGTTCACTTTAACACAATTATGTGTTTTTAAAATGTCTCGCACTCGTCTGCACACTACGCTGCAGGCGTCTTCCAGAAACTGTCGCGGTTCTATATGGTCCGTATTAATTACCGCGCCGGTCATTATCCGCGTTTCGAACGCGACATCGATTTCTCGCCATACGAGTTCTGTCGCGCGCGTGTCGACACTGTTACCGGCGTTTGCATAATCGCCACCGCTACGGATAAATTGTCTTTCCAATCGCGTCTTCGCACCCTCGAGTCGTGCGATTCTGGCAACCAACAATTGCCTCTTCCCAATCGAGAGCCGCGAACGTTTGGCACTACAGTGTGTCTCGAGCTGCTCGACGAATTCCGCGCATTGCAGCGCCCATGTGAAAAATTCACCCACGGTAGCTACTTGGTCGGACAGTTCCAATAGATCACGTTCAGTTTGCTCGAACTGATCCATGTTTGATCACTTTCGCACTATTGAAGAGCGGTAGATCACGCCACAATCTTCGAAGGAGCACTTGCACACGCGTCGATGATACGCTGGACAATGTCGATAGGAATATTGAACGCGATAGTGTTCCAACATAAGTTCATATAAACTGAAGAAAGGGATATCAAAGTATCAATTTTCACAAATATGTTCACGTCGCGAAAGCTAATGGTTTTTTCGTTGACACTCGCCGCAATCCTTGATCATCGGAGCGGGACCGTCGATGTGCGTTTCCTATCACGGTTGATTCCAATGTTCGTCACAGCGACGATAGGTCTGAACCTCCAGATCTGCCTTTATATGCTCCGGAAGCTTGTCCCACACGTAGTAGACGTGATCGCCGCACATTTGCAACCAAAACGGTCTTCGGCACAATTGCAGCTGTTCGGCGCTAAAATCGCGAATGTCCGAAGGTCTCGACAGCAGGACGAACATCTTTGCGACTGAGCGATAAAAGATTCTCTTTTACAGAGCACTTGCACACGATAACGTGTTAACCATAAAATAAATCGTGATCGATGTATAGCTCTCAAATCTTACTACTGCGGCTCGATGCGCTTCATCCCTCGTTATATACCCTTTGCTCTCTCTCTCACTCCAACTGATTTTTAAAAAAATCTTTTCCTTGTTCCGCGTACTGCGTAGATAGATTGTTAGTCTACGCGATAACACCCCTTTTCCCAGAAAAAAATTGTTTACAGCGAACATGTTCCCACAGGTTCGACGCGTTATCGAGTCGATCATCATCCCCGATGATGTCATTTCTTCATTTGTTTCACGTACTACGTCGCAAAAAAATAGTGTGAAATAGATACGTCTACGCAATAACAGCCCTCTTCTCAAGAAAAAAATTTGTTTACGACAAACATGTTTCCCCACAGGGTTCGACGCGTTATCGGGGTCGATCATTGTCCCGGTGACGTTATTTCTTTCCTTTTACGTACTGCGTAGATAGATTGTTTTTTTTTTAATTATAATTCATACTATATTTTCTTCGCACGCATTTCCATTCCGAGCGGTACATATGCAACGTCACCGGAGCATCGGCGCCTCGCCTCCATGTTACGGTACGCGATATTTGTTTGTAAATTCAAGCAGCCGGACTTCTAGCGGAATGTCGGCGCTCGCCTTTGTAGCGCGAGACGTATATTATCTTACTTTTCGCTGGAGGCGACTATCAGTTTTATACACCGCCATTATATTGTCTATGGTGACTTCTCCGTTCTGCATTGAATTCAGTCTCGCCGGGGCCGTGAGCGTGCTAAACGTGCCGGATCTATTTTCGTTTTTTTTTATGGATTAGTGACGCAATTAGTCGCCTTTGATTGTTTTGTTCTCCTGTCAAGGAAGTCTCGTAGTATATTGTAATGTGATAACTGCTGCTGCAAGAGAATTTTACAAAACTATATACGTAAAACTTTTGATTTTTTTCACTTTTACACTGTCAACGGAGACAATAATGGAACGAAAATCGATAATGTATGCGTCCGATTCCGATACTCGCTGCAAAAACAGAGCGACTCCATCGCCGATTTGTGGAATGAGAATCGCTTAATCAGGAGGTGAAGGAGGACGCTCGCTGGAATCTGACGACGTATCCTCTGCGAAGGGCAATCGGAAATCCATGTGTGCGCGGAAGAACTGTGGATACGAACAACAATAGCAGCTTTCGGTAGTATGGCGAAACGATAATGAGTGGAGTTTCGATGAAAATTCCAACGAGATTCGTTACATGAGCGTGAAGACGAAGACGCGTTTGCGATAAACTCTGGAATCGGTGGATTAGAGTTGACTTCGTAAGAAGTACCTAGGAACAGTGAAGGTGATTACGCCATATGGCCGGGAAAACGATCGCTTGAGTGTTACACGAGCACGAGCTGCATTGCGCGAAATGAATGAAGATTCGAGCGAACAGCTCGAAGAGAAAGAACAAAATCTAATGATGAGCGAGTTTGAATGAGTGATAAGAAACGCGGACCGCGACGCGAACGCGGCCCCCCGCGCGGACTCGCGAAACCGCGGCGCGACCGCGGCGCGAACGCGGACCCCCCGCGCGGACCCCCGCGGACTCCGCGGCGCGACGGGCGCGAACGCGGGACCCCCCGGCGGACCGCGGACCCGCGGCCGCGACCGCGAACGTGACCGCGAACGAGCGGGAGTCATCCCCGGTGAGTACCCGGTGAGTCATCCCGGTGGTAATCCCCCCCCCCGGTGAGTCATCCGGTGAGTCATCCCCC
>JASTWK010000593.1:0-108779 GCA_030770225.1 Temnothorax unifasciatus
ATGCTACTAATACTATGCATAATATGGAAAACACATTAAGAATTGCGCATTGCAAAATGTATTAAAAATATTTAACTGGTGATCAAAACGCCAGAGAAAATTGTCATCTTTTTAAAAATAAATTTTATATGTATGTGTAAATTTTACAATGTTTTATTTCCTTTCCCCATTAGTCGATAGTGTATACAATTAAAGAATAAGTAGGTATACGTGACGAATTCTAACTCGAAAGCTTCAAGGGGGGTATCAGGTTTTAGCGAACATGTTTCGCGGTTGATGTCATGCGGAGGGAGAGGGCAGGGGAGTATACGTCTTAAAAAAGAAAAAACATCCTACCTTAGTTCCCTCTCTTAAATTTCATAACGCTGATTGCGCGTTTCAGAAACATTAATTCCCCCCTCCCCCTTCATCATAGTTTTGGAAGTTACTGCGTATATTCGATTAATTTTACAACGACGATCAGTCTTGCATCGACCGTTTGTATCAACGGTCCGCTTCTCATAACCGAGAAAAAAAATTTATTCCGTTGAAGGAAGCAACAGCGGCAACAGTGACAGTAGACGTATGAATTATCACGTACCTGTTTAGGATTAAGGTAAATTTGTTACGGTGGCGCTGTCGCGACAGCGAACGCCCCTGGCGCGAGCACAAACAACTCTCGGGCCTGACCCGAATTCACCCGAGATCACCCGGTTGTCGCGCCTACTGTTTCGACATGCAAATGTAAAACGCGGCGCGCACGCGTTTCCTAATTCGCGTATACCGCGCAAAGCGTTACATCGCGGATCGATGTGATTCGTCCTTCGTGAGGTAACGACCCCCACCAAAGGTCTCCTATCGGGGCGAGGGATGATCGATATCAATTCGCGCTCTTTTCTGTTTCTGCCTCGCTAAGGAGAAAGTCGAGCCGGCCGTTCGCAATTATATTATCGGGAGTACCGAAAGTAATTGCGCGAAGGCCGTATAGTTTCATCGCGAGCCACACCCGCTCGATTAGTCGCCGCGTGAAACATCTCAGATAGTTTTTCCATTCACGTGAACGGAGAGTGAGCCGGTTTTCGTCGCGCGCGTACCCGATCGATTGGTCCGCGCGCGAATTCCGGAAAGTTGGGTGCGCTTAGTGCATTTGTGTAAAGGGTTGCATTGTGCGCACAAGTTTCGTCGCGATCTGCACCTGCTCGATTGGTCGTTTCGCGAAACATCTCTTTTCCCGAGTTTTCGTCGCCCGTGATATGACGGGACGAAGCGCACAGACGGATCACGTAATCACCGCGTGCGGTAGCGTGATCCTTGGTGAAAAACCCGTGTCGACGGCGAAACCGTTACACAACGCGAATCCGGTTTTCGCGAGTGCCTCTATCTCGAGCGTCGCGATCACCGAGCGTGAGAATTGTCAATCATTTCTCATAAAATCAACGCCGGGAGTTCGATCCCAATATCGACCCCGCTTGCGGCCATCTTGTCGTGCTGCGCCGTACGTTGTGAGCGCGGCTCTGCCGCGCCTTGTACCTATGTGATTTAGTGTAAAATTCGTGCCCGCTATCGCGTTCTCGAGTAAAAGTGAGCCTGAGCCTCTCGTACGTCTCCGTGTTCGCGGTCGCTCATCTGCCTCGCGAGCAAGATATCCGTCAGTCGCGTGCAAGATCTCCAATTGCGGGGGCGGTCATTCATCGCTTTTCAAGATCTCCGTTTCGCGAACCACGCAGAGAGACCGAGCGACATTTTCGCCCAACATTTCCGCGAAGGCTCAGCACGCTCGGGTGCGCAAGAGTGCAAGAACTGTGTATACATCTGTCGAATAAATTGTGCTTGTCAATCAAAGATAAAAGGGCGTGCGTTATCTAAACCCACTTTTCGCTAACTTTTCGGCTCTTACCCCGTGCCCTGGTCAGGATGGTCCCGGCATTTATTCGTGTCCCGAGGGCACATCGGCAGAGCACGAAATAGTACCAATTCACGATGATGATGAAACTCCAACGTGTGAGAACAAGTAAGTTTTGTTTGAATTATAAAGCTGTATATTTTTATATCTTTTTGTGAATTATATTATTTTGAAAATAATTTCATTTTTTTTCTACAGCATTTCGTTGAAGCGTCGCGCGGTTTGTATACTAGGCAGACAATACGCATTGACACCAACAGCTTATAAATATTTGGATATTGGAATCAGCGTGGGACCTGTGTCCTTTGTGGAACTACTTCTGGGTGATAACCGAGGAAATCAGATAGTGTTGGCTCATACAACGTGGACAGCGCTAATTGAAAAACGTGCGGATATCGAACAACTCCTACAGTCAACCGCACCTTCATCAATGTCGATTCGAGATCTGGTTATAGAACCATCGTAAAAATACATGATGCGAGTGTTGTAAAACTTACATTACATAATAATTGCATGTATATGAAATCATCGACCGTACTTTTTTTATTCGAACTCGAGCACTGCGTCGAACATGAATATTTCAAGCTTTATCAAAATACAAATGAGGTAAATGTGAAATTTAATCAATTTGTAACCATTTTACAAAAAAATTATATAACCGATAAATGTGATGCAGCTAGAATCTTGCGCGACGTTTTTGATAAAAATTTGATTATTGATTGCGAATTATTAGCTTATGCTTTAGATAATATTGTATACGATGCGACACATAATAAATAAATTAATGTTTATATGATAAATAATTTATTATCTTTCAATTTCAATTATTTATTTATTATAAAGGAAAAGCGATGCCTTCGATAAACGTCAGCTCGTTGATTGTGAGCTCGCAGCTTTATTTTTTAGTGCGCTTCCGTAGTACGTAAGAACAAAAAAATATGTAAAAAAAGAAGAATAAAAATGTATTTTTCAAATATAAATCACTATATAACTTCTTCGCATTTCCATTTGAGCCGTGTAAGCGACGTCCGCCAGAACTCCGGCTGCTTGAATTTACAAACAAATATCGCATATTGTAACATAGAAGCGAAACGCCGATGCTCCGACGGACGTCGGCGCTCGCCTTTGTAGTGCAAGGCGTATTGCGACTATCATTATATTTTTATACAACGTCATTATATTTTTCTCTGGCGACTTCTCCGTTCTGCAACTGTCATTGAATTCAGTCTCATCGAGTCCGCGAACGGTTGCAGACTGCACGTATCCAAAAAATTTTTTGATTTTTTTAAAACAAATTTTTGTTGTTGTTTTGTGATGTCTCCGCGCCTTCCCCTGCAAGACGCTCAGAACATAAAAGAAAGCAAAATTCAGAGGGGAGTGCTCGATAATTTCAAGTTCAATAATTTTAAGTTCAAAGACTCTGATAGTGATCAGGGGGAGAGGTCCGCTGTTCCCGAACTCTCGCGTCAACCACCCGGCATCGGACGCAGGTAGGCACAACTAGGCGCTTACGTCCGCGCGGCCATCGGACGCGGGCAAGAAGAAGTACACGCGACCGTTGGACGCGGGCGGGCGCAATTATTCGCCGACCATCTTGCCCAGGGTCGCGGGTATCGTCCTACTGCGGAGGACGAAAGATTGGCGGACGAGACGCTTGACGAATTTAATCACCGCGTGGCTGTGGCTCAACACGCTCGGCTGTAGAAATCGCGGGTTCTCTCGTAAACCGCCCTGGCCGCCAGAATCAGCGGGAAGTGCTATTGGTCACGTTGAGATTGATGACGGAGGGCCATGGCCGCCTGAATCCGCGAGAAGCGCTATTGGCCGCGAGACTGAGGATGGAGGGCTGTGGCCATGGCCCCCCCCTCGTCGAGACTAAGGTAGATTTTTTCTAAATTAATAACGCGGGGCGAGAGAGAGATTGCGCGCAAGGGAGAGAAAACGCGAGCGATAGCACGCCGTGTGACGTCACGCGGCCGTTGTACGCGGTCCTCCCTCCCCCGCGGCGCGCCAAAAACGTGGATCCCCTTCCTCCCCCGCGGACCCCTTTCGGTCAAAACGCAGACACCTATCCCCTCCCCCCTCTCCCCGCAAACCTCTTTCGGCCGGACGGCGGCGGCACCTCTTTGTCACCGATATGTTTATAAACACTTGATAACAACATGTCCCGACGCGCTCACCGAAACCCTGATAACCCCTTCCTTCTCCAGCCCTCCTCATCCTTAAGTTTTCCTCCGCCCCGCTCCCCTCTCAGGCACCTGGCTTCGAAAGCCTATTATATTGCTACTAATACCGTGCTAGTTCGTTGGCGTATACAAGGTGTCACAGGCTGGAAGGTATTTTCTATGTTTTGGAAGTAAAATTTGGAAAATACAAAATGCCATAAGCGCTAACCAAGAAATGTAAGTGTAATCAGTGCTATAAACATTTCTTTTAATAGTAATATAAAATTGTCTTTATGAACATTAATTATAATTAATTCAAGTTGTCTATTATTTGAAAAAAACTCGATTTTTACAAAAATGTTTATTATTTTCGACGACAATTGGCAATAAGTGTATTGAAAGAACTTTACAACGTTTCGACTCTCAAGATTAGGTCTTTTCCAAGCAATTTAAATAACAAACAATTCAGTGTAACAATGATTTGGTCAACAAGATAAAATTAATTGTCAAAAAATTTTTTTTTAATAAAAAGCGATACCTGGTATAAAACTAATTTTTGTCACGACTTACACATCTGCGTTTACGAAAATTTTAACCGAAATGATTATAAAATTAATCGCTGGAAGAACCAAAAAACAATAATCAATGAACAATGTAAAAAAGTATAAAATTAAAAAAAAACAAAAGATTTTTTACATGTAAAAATTCGGTGATAGCAGAGAATGCATTTTATCAGGAGAATGTAACTACCACGATGAAGTGCTGTCGTTAATGAGCATATAAGGATTTCGGAGCAAGACATTATCGCGGAGCGACGACCTACGCGTGTTCACATGTCGGAATTGAGAGATGTATTAACTGTTTTCCGGACTTGACAATGTACATTATACGTAGGTTGTTAGTATAAACAATGGTTTACGTGATATATTTATAACGATAAAATTACTTTGTCATATATAAGATTTAAGTTTTCTGTGTCTTTTTTTACATTAATCGTGTTAGAATGTTTTTTACTCAAAAACATTTCAGCGATGCCTCTTTTTTTAGTGTTTTTTCTATATGGATAATATCGGTTTCCGACCATTTAAAATTGTGATCATACGACACACGATGCTTACTCACAACCAAGTGATTGCTCTCATGTTTTGACGTAGAACTACGTCTTTCTCCGCGGTATGGGGGGTATCCACGGATGCAACGATGCAACGAAAATATGTCACACTTTGAACGTTTAGATCTTCGAAACTAATAATCGTAGAGTAATGAATGACATCTCATTTTAAAGCTTAAGAAGTCCCATTTATGATAAATCTAGCCCGAACTCTCTATTTCTTTTCGTTTCGTTATAGTAGCATTTTAATGTTTAGCAAAATTTCTTGTAGATTCAACGAAAACATGTCTCATTTTGAACGTTTAGATCTTCGCAACTAATAATCGTAGAGTAATAAATGACATCTCATTTTGAAGCTTAAGAAGTCCCCTTTATGAAAAATTCAGACCGAACTCTCTATTTCTTTCCGTTTCGTTATAGTAACGTTTTAAAGTTTCGCAAAATTTCTTGTAGATTCAATGAAAACATGTCTCACTTTGAACGTTTAGATCTTCGCAACTAATAATCGTAGTGTAATAAATGACATCTCATTTTAAAGCTTAAGAAGTCCCCTTTATAAAAAATCCAGACCGAACTCTCTATTTCTTTCCGTTTCGTTATAGTGGCGTTTTAAAGTTTTGCAAAATTCACACTCACACACTCACACTCACACTCGCTCACACACACACACACACACACACACACACACACACACACACACACACACACACACACACACACACACACACACACACACACACACACACACACACACACACACACACACACACACACACACACACACACACACACACACACACACACACACACACACACACACACACACACACACACACACACACACACACACACACACACACACACACACACACACACACACACACACACACACACACACACACACACACACACACACACACACACACACACACTCGCTCACTTACACACACACACACTCGCTCACTTACACACACACACACACACACACACACACACACACACACACAAACACACACACACACACACACACAAACACACTCGCTCCCACTCGCTTACACACACACACACACACACACACACACACACACACACACACTCGCTCACACAACAGTAAATATAAAAAAATATTTATTGTTTTATTTCTTTAAAATAAATTTATGTTTAAAACAAATGGGCACAGTAACAACTGTGCCGCAAGCAACACGTAGAACTACGTCAACTGTCACTATTTCATGTTAAAGTATTCGTGATCAAGGGAGGCCAATGCCCACACAGGGCTGTAACGCCGAGTTCATCATCAGTGACAGTTGACGTAGTTCTACGTTGTTTGTATTACATTTAGCTTACATCGAGAGCTTTAGCAACAACGTAGAACTACGTCAACTGTCACTGATGATGAACTCGGCGTTACAGCCCTGTGTGGGCCTTGGCCTCCCTTGATCACGAATACTTTAACATGAAATAGTGACAGTTGACGTAGTTCTACGTGTTGCTTGCGGTACAGTTGTTACTGTGCCCATTTTTTTTTAATATCTTTTTGGTGCTCTTTAATGCGTGTTATTAAATGACGTTTAGTCTGTCCGATATATACTGCATCACAGTCGTCACAATCAATCTTATATACGAGTTCGGTTTCGTTATCGCTGATAAGTTTATCCTTTCCAATTTTAATAATTCCTTCGAGTTTTTTTGGGATGGTGTATACTGTATCGAGGTAGACCGTGTCAAAAATGCGTCGGATATCATCCCCTAAACTCTTTACGTATAATATTGTTATACAACGTCGTGCATCAAACCTGCTCTGTGTTCTGTCTTCTCTCTCAACCGTGTTCGCGACTGTTTTAAGCCTGGCATTAATTCTTTTGTCTATGACTTCTATGGAGAATGAGTTATTCAATAAAATTTCATTTAGTATATTAATGTTAGTTGCATGGAAACAATTGTCTGACAATAGAATCGCTCGGTCTATGAGGCTAGTTATTGTATTAATTTTGTACTGGAATGGATGGTTGGAGAAGTAATTAATAGAGACCGGATCGCGGTGCCGTTTTCCCTATTCCAAGCGCGTGCTAGTAGTCGTGAAAAGGATTACCCTCTACACCGCGCCGGTCTAGCGGTGTAACGTAGCAAATATATTTATTTATTTATTTATGTAATTATTCTTACGGTGCTCGGCCACTAGCACACCCTTGGAGTGAGAAAAATGGCACCGCAATTCGGTCTCTAGTAGGGCTGCGGCTATCCGGATAAAAATTATTCGAATATTCGGATAACGGATATAATGAATATTCGTTATCCGGATCATCCGATATCTGAATATTTAAATAATGTGCAACAAAATGTTCGAATATCTCGGATATCCGGATAGTGCAAATATCCGGATAATGCGGATATCCGAAAATAGCGTAGATATACGGATATTCGGATAATATATGAACACTGTTCTTTCGTGAACACGTAGATATTGCACAATGTCAGATTTGTTTGCAATCTGACCGATGAGCATTTTATTCTTCTTAAAGGGGTATTCGCATTCGAAGCGTCGAAAAATAGGCGTATTTCACAAATTTTTTGCGGGAGCCTAATGTATTGGCTACTTACAAGGATTTTACATGGATTATATCTACCTCCAAGGAGCTACTTTTATTTTACCTACGTAATGAGAGGGCCATGATTCCTTAATCTCCTGGAAATTAACAAAACTTTGCCTCGTGGGGACAGATGAAGGCGCATATCTTGTTTATGTTTTATCATAGTTTTACACAGAGTCATTTAATGTTTTGCGAAAATGACAATTGATCACATGTTTCACACACTGTTTCGCATATCAAGAGATACGGTAGTGTCTCGCGCCAAGTACGCGTTTCATACACGCAATGCGCTGACCCAAGCAGAACAGAAAGTCAAGATGTTGTCAAAATAACGACAAAATTATTTATTTATTTAGTCGACCATACATGCCTTATCAAGTCACAGCAAGTATTAGATAATGCACAGAAAAGAACAAGGTTCACTGTAAGAAAAACAAAGACTATCATATATATAAAAAAGGAAAATAAAAATCTCTTTTATTTATTTACTCTTTTAGACAATTCTATTTCAGTAGGTTTCCCAAATTCTAAAGTTATTCAGCTGAAAAACAAAAAAGTTGCTATTCTAACATAAAAAAGCAAAAAAAGAGTGACCGCAAAAACAGGCCAAAAATCGCCTGTTTTCACCCTTATCTTTTTTTCACCCTTGAATTTAGACTTCTACTTAGTACTAAATGATAGTCTATAATGAGTCATGAATCCTCAGAAAGTTTCAGATTGAGCCGGCTTTGAAAAAAAAAAAGACGAGGGGACTCACTTTAATCAAGCACCCCGAAAGTGAGAGGTGAGGGGACTCACTTTAATCACATTTATACTAACATTCGCGTATACCTGTAATCACATAACAGCGAACGAATACGTTTTTTGAACCTATTATTATGTAAGTTTCCATTTCAACGTTTTAAAACAGCGAATATACGCAACCAACTTTGACCCTCCATATCTTGAAAATAAAAAGCCGGCTCAATCTGAAACTTTCTGAGGATTCATGACTCATTATAGACTATCATTTAATACCAAGTAGAAGTCTAAATTCAAGGGTGAAAAAAGAGGCGATTTTTGCGGTCACTCTTTCAGACAACAAAAATAATTAATTAATTAGAGTTAATTAGAGAAAATTACTGAAAAATAGATTAGTGTAACTCACACAACCAGTCATTATAAATTAAATGATGAAAAACTGGACTATTTAGGATTACTTAGGTCAAATAAGAGACCTATTTTGGTGCAGAAATATTAAATGAGATACATTCTCTGGTAACAAACAACTTCGTTTCGCCGAGACAATATTTCCTGCAGTGGAAAACACCCTTTCCGCTGTAGCAGATGAGGCGGGAATGCACAAAAGCTGGCGGGCTATTTTAGCCACTGCAGGGAAGCATACTTCATGTGCCTTCCACCAAGCGCACAGATCAAGATTATGGTCAATCTGAGTTTCCGCGACGTATTTGGCAAAATCATCACCCTCATGATTTTCGTCCATTCCGAGGAGGAAATCCATGACCGTCAAGCCTTGACGCTGCTCGTTGCCATTAGGTGTGGCTAAATGTCTATGGTTTAAATTAGTGCGCCTTTGCACTTCTGTGTGTATAGATGAGCGTACACTTTCAGATGGTTCCGCTATCAACTTCTTATGTCGAGGATCGAGTAAAGTGGCCATTTGCATCGCTGTCACTTCATTGTTAACGTCAATATTTTCCATCTTGAATCGATCAGTGAGGTCTAAGGCCGCTCGAACTTTAAAAGTTCTTTGTAAAGAACTGTCATCGTCCTTTATTAGTAAATGGCGATTGATTAAATTGTAGATAATGGGACGCACTATACTCAATGTGATGGACTTTTCGGCGCATAAGATTGTTGTTGCTTGTTGGAATGGTTTTAGCAATACTGTAAGCTGCATAATTTTTACCCACTCTGCTTCGCATAGCTCTAACTTAGCAGCAATCGCCGACTTGAATACGGACCGGTCACTTAAAGCTGCCATAATGCCGGATCGCAAAGTTTGAAGTCTATCTAACATAAAGAATGTGGAATCCCAACGTGTCGGACATCTCTGCATCAGTCGCAATGTTGGCAATCCGAGACTTTTCAGCTTATCCTCTAAAGCGGTTGTTCTGCTATAAGAATGCCGGAATGCACTAACAATCTCTGCTCCTTTCTTTATCACAGACACACATTCTGGTGCTTCTAAGGCTGTATTGACAGACAATTGTATGGTGTGTGCTGCACATCGTACACTGAGCATACCGTCTGTATCGCCTAGTTCTTTAGCTGCCTTAACAATATTACTAGCATTGTCATGTACAAGTCCGGTAACTTTGTTAGTTAAATTCCATTCTTGCACAACCTCGCGAATTGTTTTCTGCAAATGTTCAGCAGTGTGGCTCTCAGTCATTTCTCTCGTCATCAAATTGACGGTGTGTGGGATCCAGTTGTCATCAAGGTAGTGTGCTGATAATGTTATATAACTGTCATTTGCCTTAGACGTCCACGCATCTGTTGTAATGGCTACAGCGTCGACTTTATCTAATGTGGTGCGCACCTGTTCCGCTGCTTCGTTGTACAAAGTGCGCATTCGGTTGTCAATCGTCCTTCTTGAAGGTACTTTGTAACCTGGAACACTGATAGCCATGAACTGAATAAAACCTTCATTCTCTAAAATCGATGTTGGGAGCATGTCGATCGCAATCATTTTGCAAATAGCCATGGTGATATCCTCTGCACGTCTAGAATTCACAAGTTTTTTCGTTGAAATAATATTTTGAGATGTAGTGAAGCGCCTTTTCTTGCTTTTAGGTTCTGACTGCTCACATTCTTGGTCTAGGCCATTAGAACTCGAGTCAGAATCGCTCATGGTTTGCCTGGAAACCAGTAAAGTTTTGAAATTTTTATATTCTAAATTTATAGTAATAACTTTTTATCTAAATTGTGAATTGATCTGAAATTTGGTCCCTAAACTTTAAAAGAGAATACAAAATATTAGATATATACACGGAGAGAATTTTCTCTTAAAATTTACCCTGAAATCATGGTAGTTGTGGGACAACATGTACCACCAAGAATTTTATGCGAGCTATTCTGATTAATATCTACCATAATAAAAAATATTAATATCTATCACATTAAAAGATAAATTATGTTTGATTAATTTTACTAAAATATATCTAGGAAATTTCAATAATTTTTCAAAATTTACCAATCTGCTTGGTAATTTTTATCACGTTGTTTGTAAAATGTCTTTTGTATATTTTAAAAATTCCTTGGTTGCCAAGTTGTCCCAAGTTTGTAGTGAATTTAAGAGTAAAATATAACAAAAAATTCTCTCCGTGTACAGATATTAAATTTTATCAACTTCATAGCATTTTGACAAACTTTCCAGAACATCCTTAAGGGGTTATATCCACTTAGGAGGCAAAAAAAAAGCGATTTTTTAAGAATTTATCCTGGAAAGGCATTTTAACTTATAAACACAAAATTTTACACACTTATTGTAGTCACTTTTAAGTATAATTTCAAATTTTTTTGTTTAAAAATAATGATGTTTACGGCCGCTATAGCCGACGTCCGGGAGCATCTCGGTGTCTTGCGGTGACCACTCTATCTCTGGACTGAATCATCTGAAACCAAAAAACCAAAAAGATTTCGTTAATATAATATATTATCTAGTATTTAATCGAAGGAATAAGCAAAATATTAATTTAAAAAAAATGGCGGCTTCTAAAACAAAAATTTCGATTTTTGCTATAAATTTTGTTCGTTTAAGAAGCAACTATTTTTGTTACAATTAATATTTTGCTTATTCCTTCGATTAAATACTAGATAATATATTATATTAACAAAATCTTTTTGGTTTTTTGATTTCAGATGATTCAGTCCAGAGATAGAGTGGTCACCGCAAGACACCGAGATGCTCCCGGACGTCGGCTTATAGCGGCTTTAAAAATCATTATTTTTAAGCAAAAAAATTTTAGGTTATACTTGAAAGTGACTACAATAAGTGTGTAAAATTTTGTGTTTTTAAATTAAAATGCCTTTCCAGAATAAATTATTAAAAAATCGCTTCTTTTTCGGGCTCCTAAGTGGATATAACCCCTTAAGGAATATACTGTTCTAACATTGAAAAGCGAAACATCAGAAAACGTTGAATGGTATCGAAAATACGGCAGCGTTAAAAATAAAAAACTTACCTGTGAATACGTGACGATGAAGCTCCGAGCACTTTGTGTTTCGTATTATAATGGTTCCACAGACATGTCGTGGAACCTTTATGAGACAGTTTTGACTCGCAGTAATTGCATACCGCCTCGCTATTGTCGGCTGATTGCACGAAATGCTCCCACACTTTACTTTTCCCCATCGCTGAAAGATTTAGATGTTCTAACTTTTGCTGCGTGCTCAGTTTCTATCCAGAATACCGATTGAAATAGTATTAACTAGATTTCAAACCTTTGTATGGCTGTTACTGGTCCCCACACCAAGTGCTTGCTAATGGTAACTGGTTATCCGAATATCCGAATATCCGGATATCACGAATATTCGTATTTTAATCGCACCACTAGTCTCTAGTAATTAACATATTGGACAGAGAACGTAGGCTTCCTGTATCAATCTATCTTCAATCTATATTCAATCTATATATATAAGAACCGGACGTCTGTCTGTCTGTCTGTCTGTCTGACCGCGAACTACTCATTCGTTAGTGGACCGAATTTTTACCGAGGGTACATGAAATAGGGGTAGAATTTCCCGGGGAGTGCTATAAAGTGTATAGTTTTTTGCTACCGATTTTCTGGAAACCGATTTTTCTAATTTCTCTAATTTTTAAGGAAAAATCGACCGAATTCGGGAAATAATCGACCAAATTTCAAAGAATTGTATATGAAACAGGGGTAGAATTTACCGGAGAGTGCTATAAAGTGTATAATTTTTCGTTATTTGCTCATGGACAGCTATATGTAGCATTCTCTAGAGCAACTAAAAGAAATAATGTTAAAGTTAAGGTCGTTGAGATCAGCAATCAAGGACATCTTATTGAAGAAAATTCAAAATCTTTTACAAAAAATGTTGTATATCAAGAAATTTTGTAAATTGACATGTAAAAAAAATTGGAAGAGAACCGATAATGTAAGAGAACCAGTAATGTAAGAGAACCAGTAATGAATCATGTATTGTATTTAGTATATATTATAGTTATAAAAAAAATATTTATTAGCCTAAATTAATAAATGAGAGTAAAATAGAGAGGGACAGAAATGCATTCTGCGATTGGCGCAGTAATTGCAGATAAAATGCATTCTGCGCAGTGTGCAGTGATAAATTTATCATTCAGAGGGAAAAGAAATACATATCTTAAATTAATAAATGAAAGTAAAATAGAGAAGAACAGAAATGCATTCTGCGATTGGCGCAGTAATTGCAGACAAAATGCATTCTGCGCAGTGCGTAGTGATTATTTTATCATTCAGAGGGAAAAAAATACATATTATCCTAAATTAATAGATGAGAGTAAAATAGAGAGAGACAAAAATGCATTCTGCGATTGGCGCAGTAATTGCAGACAAAATGCATACTGCGCAGTGCGTATCATAAATTAATAAATGAGAATAAAATAAAGAAAAACAAAAATGCATTCTGCAATGGCGCATTAACTGCAGCTAAAATGCATTCTGCGCAACGCGCAGTGATTACTATCAAAATGTATCCTGCGCTATGCGAGAAAATAATATGAAAAGTAATATAATAGGGCTTAAGGCGAAGGTCTACTATAAAAACCTAACGCGCCAATAGGTGGAACCTCAAGGGTGGTGTGGAAGTCCACCATTTTAATATCCTAATTTTTTATATAAATAAAAGTCATTAAAAATTACAAATACAGAATGTAAAGGTGATTTGGGCGATGATTGATAAAGGAATTTACAAAAAAAGCTAGTTTATAAATAAGTGACATCCCTCCCTAATGACGACGATGTCAAGAAACGGGATCAAGTTATTTACTTTTGTTTCGTGTGTGAATTTAAGGAGTGGGCGGTAATTATTAAACGCGCGTAGAATGTCATTAAGTTTTGCACTGGGTATTACAACAAAGATATCGTCAACATATCTACAAAAAATAGAGATTACAAAATCAAACGAGTTCAAGCAATGAGTCTCCAAATCGTCCATCACCAAATCCGCAATAATTGGTGACAGAGGAGAACTCATTGGACTACCAAAGGTCTGCTCGTAAAAATTATCATTAAAACAAAAGCTAGTGAAATCAAGCACCAGACTAATGGCGTGAAGGAACTGGGGTAAAGTAAACTTTGTATTCGGCGAGATTTTATGCCATCTTTTTTTAATAGCTTGTAACAATGCGCCCCAAAACGCATCGTTCCCGGCGAGCAACAGCCGGAGACTGCCCGGCCGAACATCCGTCGGGCGAGACAAGGCACGGTGTGCCCTTTTAATTACACGATCTCGCGTATGAGTCCGCGAACGGACTTATAGCGGTAACCGACTCGCAGCGCCGAGCGGTACCGAAAACGGCCGAAAGCCGCCGAGCGCAATCGCGGCGTCGGGACGCCGTACTTCCCGGCCGCTCCATTTCGGCGCTCGCGATTGCCGTCGCGTATACCCCTGCCACGCCGACGTCGCGCCGCGGGTATAAAACACGCCGAATTGTTAGCAACAATTAGATTCCGCCGTGAGCCAGCAAAGCAACCCGACCAGTTCTCCGCTGCTCACGGATCCCGCAATCCTAAAACTTCGAACAACCAGGAGTTAGAGAAGCATCTCTGGCTCTGCCGAGTGACGTATCTAGGCGGTTGACTCGATCTTCCATCCGAGACCCTGTGACACTGGAGTGAACCAGGGTAAGAGAGCTCTTCTCTTACTCGCCGAGGATCTTGGCCACTCGGTGCCGCCTCCCGCCTCCACATATCGATGCGACAGGATATAAAGAGTTCTCTGTATATCCGCTAAGACTCTTGGCCGCTCGATTCCGCGCACTCCGGCACCGCGCGATTCTTGGTATATCGCCGGTATCCGCAACCCTTGTACATACCGCCGATACTCGGACCCGTGATCTTATATCGCCGATATTCGCGCCTCGCAATCTCTGTATATACCTCCGATACTCGAACGCCGCGATCTCTGTATATAACTCCGCCACATCTGCGATCTTACTGTATATCATACCGCTACGATACTCACGTCGATCTCCGCGATCACACCGATGTATTTACGCTTAATTGAATAAACTTTGTTACATTTTCTATTTTAACCGCGTCTTGTGTCTTCCTCCGCGCCTGCTCCCTGACCAGCCGCGAGCTAGATCCGCGCTTCGGAAGCTAGGTTGTTTTAAGCTTTAAGGAGGGTGGTTAGTCAAATCAATTTGATAAGAATTAGTTCAAAATGGAAGATATTCGTCTATGGAAATCTGTCGTCTATGCCAAAGTTGAAGATAATTATCTGCATGAGTAGTAAGTGGGTAGGTATGGGGCGTCAAAACAAACCCCCACCACCGACCCCGCCGGCGCCAGGGGCGTGGCCAGACGGTCTGCCCACGTGACCTCGGAGCGCTCTGATTGGCTGTCGTGAGAGGGGTGGGGGTAACGAGGTAATTAAATGGCGCGTTCTGATTGGATACCCCATACCTACCCAGCGTCTGATTGGCTCCCCCCGCCTAGGGTGTCTGGCTGCATTGAGGGGGTAGCACGTGGTGGAAGAGTAGGAGTAAAAAATGGCGGCTTCAAATGGAGCGTTTTGATTGGATACCCCATACCTACCCAGCGTCTGATTGGCTCTCCCGCGCCTAGGGTGTCTAGTGTCTAGTGACTTTTTGGGCCTGCACGTGGTAGAAGACTACAAAACAAAAATGTCGGATTCGAAATAGTAACTAAATGGCGCGTTCTGATTGGATACCCCATACCTACCCAGCGTCTGATTGGCTCTCCCGCCTAAAGGGTCCAGCGTCTTTTTGGGCCTGCACGTGGCGCCTGGCGGACGACGCTAAGTCACAAGGAAAAATAGCGGAAGTGTCGACCAGCGCCATTTTGGCGGGAGCACGTGGTAGACGACGCTAAGTTAAAATAAGGATATGATGCTAAGATGCCGAAAACGGAAAGTGGAATTTCTATGTTTTCAGAGAATAGTATTCATGATTTATGACCGTGTTCTTTTAGGACTTGGGTCTGGACAAAGAGTTTTCGAAACAATGAAATACGTGAAACTTATTTTCTGGAGAAAGGAGAGGGTAAAACAGGAACGGACAGGTTCGCTTTGTGATGTGACAAAATTATTTTGTTTTAAATAAAAGTTTTTATTATTGAGCGCATTCGAAAAATATTTACGAGGTAGACTTCAACTAATTCTGAAAAAATAAGAGAAAAGGAATTTGTTGCGGAGAACGTGAGGATTGAAGAAAAATAGAAGAAAGTAGAAGTTACAAAAAATGTTTATTGCTACAAATTCTTTTTCATGGGAAAAATACAAATTGTTCAAACAATAATGTTATAAAATTTACAATCCGCGATTCGACAAAATTATACGACGGATTTCGGTAAAGCGCAGCAAAATAAGTTCTAAAAATACTATATTAAAATACATATCGAGGAAAGTTAAATCGGTTATTTGCGTACGTACATTACGCTCGATGTCGTTGTAATTTCCTCTGAGAGCTAATTTTACAATATCTTCATCTATATAATTGTTAGAAAGATTTAATTCTATTTCTTTAATAAGATAACGCGCGCAATTGTTAACATTTTCAGCCACTGATTTTAATTGTGATAAATGTGCATCGATACATTTCGCAATATTTTTCAGTCCGATAAATGTAGGCTTTTGTATCACAATTGCCACTGCGAAAGTTTTTCGTTTCTTCGTCGGTGGACAATTTTCCTCGTTCGTTCGTTGTTCCATGGAAGTACTCTCCTCGTTTTCCTTGTACGTCAGCAATATGGATCTTGCTCCGTAGGCCGATGTAAAATTGACGGAGATATTGTTAATGGAGATAGAATTCGGCTTCAATTTGGTTTCTCCATTTAAATATTTGCTCACGAGTCCCATGTTCTCTTGAAACTGCTGCCACGATTTCATGCGGCATGAAAACTCCCTCGGATGTTGCTTGCAAACCCACGTGAATTTTCTTCGTATGGGAGCTGTTGAGTCCATATGTTGTCGATAGCAGCATATGTAATTGCTCGTTTCTTCCCTCGAAGTCGCGTCCCTTATCGGAAATCCCTTTATCAGGAATAACGCGAGTGAACATCCGCTTCTCAGAATTATTAGCGTCTTTTCTGTGACTAGCCATTGTTCTTATTTCTTCGTAATATCGGCAGACACACACACACACACACTAATCGAAAAGTCAGATGAGAGAGTTATACTTTTTCATTGGTGAACGACTTGTCGCTTCGAACGATGGGACTCGAATGATTTTGACTTCGTAACGTTAATCAAAACGTTAACTTCGTTTGCAGCATTTTAGAAAAATTAGTCTGCGCGCGCAGAAAAAAATTAGAAAACTCTAGATTTTTCTAGACTTTTCTAGATTTTGTTAGTTTAGACTATAAATTCTGATGTATAGGGAGCTAAGAGAATTTGTTAATAAAGAGATCGGCTAAAAATTTTATACAAAAAGTGTAATAGTTAAAAAAATTTTAAATAAAAATATTACTAAGAAATAAAGGAACAACAAAAATCTATCCAAGCTCTTCTTCTGCCGGAAGCAATAAATCAATAAATTTTCCGAGTTGTAGTAGTAATAAATCTTTCTTTGTTGGTAATGTAACATTAGTAGAAAAATTCAATAGAGAAACTTTTGTAAGTTTTTAGAAAAAATGTTTTGTGTAAAATTTAACCGATCTCTTTTGTGTTGGAAACAATAAAACAATAAATTTTCCGGTTGTAGTAATAAATCCTTCTAGTTAATGGGGCATATAACATTAGTAGAAAAATTTAATGGCGAATTCTTTGTAAGTTTTTAGAGAAAAATGTGTTTTTGTGTAAATTGATTGTGTGTTTAACCGAACTCTTTTTGTGTTGGGAACAATAAATCAATAAATTTTCTGGGTTGTAGTAATAAATCCTACTAAATGTATGTTGGAACAAAGCATTACTATAGAAATTTCTAATAAAAAATTCTTTGTAAGTCCTTAGATAAAAGAATTTGTTTTCGAGAATGGAAGAGTGAAGGCATAGATAAGCTTTCACCAAAAATTTTCACGCTTTCATCGGTAAGGGAGAGTGGGAAAAGCTTCGATTTTGCTTACCAATGTCTTAGCTAGACAATTTTTGTTACGCCATTATTCTAGAAGTTTTTGGAAATATTTTCAACTATAAATTGCCTGTAACACTATAGCTGAGAGTTAGTCCTTACTTGTCCGATCGTACTGGAGTCGTCTTGCACACTCTTAGTCAGTCAGGCAAGTAAAGTGTCGAAAATGTCTCGTGCAATTTTAGTGCAGTTTTTGAAAGTGAGTTGCAATTTAAGCAATCGCTTAAATGAGCAACGCGAATTTATTGACGCAGTGTCAAACGATGAAGAAGCCAATTATCGGCTCTTCGGTCGTTACGTGAATACGTTTCGTGGATACGTGCAGCAGTACTCTGCTCTGTGTTATGCACGAGCTAGGTTATTGTTGCAGAAATCAAACGTTAGTGAATATTATTTTAAACGAGGTGGAAACGCGTAAAACTCTTGGTGATGTGGAGGAAGACGCGGGAAGAGGTCATATAGGCAGATTCCTGCGTTGTAACGGCGGAACAGGTAAGTGATGGAAATAAAAACCTTAAAATTTTAATATAGTGTAGTTTATTATTAAAATTTAAATTAATTTAATAGTAGAGAACCGCATTGCCGCTGTCCAACCGTTTCGACGAGGACAGAGACGTCGAGCGGAAGAAAACATTGCCGAGGAGGAGGCTGTACCAGCACGTAAGTTAGGAATAATAAAATTAATTAATCATTAAAAATAACAAATATTATAAATATTAAATTTTATAGGAAGAGCTAGAATCGTGGCACTACCTCCTCATCCCATAGTCATCGATTTAACTTCCGGTAAGAGAGACTAATAATAACACGTAAAAGTTAACACTTACAATATTAGTATAATAAAACAAATATAATTTATACTGTTTCAGATGATGATGAAGAAGAAGAGGAGGTGGAAGAAGAAGCAGAACAAGAAGAGGAGGAGGAGGTGAGAATTGCGAACTCACCCGATTCGGTCATATATACGCCGCGTAAGTTAAAAAAAAAATAAGTTAAGATAAAAATTTAACAGCGAATAAAAGAAATAACCGAAATGTTTTATTTTACCAGGAAGGGAAGAAGAATTAGTTAGTGATGTTTTCACCCCGGGCATCGACGAGGCAATCGAGAGAATATTAATGGAATCCAAGGAGGAGGAGGAGGAGGAGGAGGAGGACGAGGAGGAGGAGGAGGACGAGAAGGAGGAGGACGAGGAGGAGGAGGACGAGGAGGAGGAGGACGAGGAGGAGAAGGACGAGGAGGAGGAGGACGAGGAGGAGGAGGACGAGGAGGAGGAGGACGAGGAGGAGGAGGACGAGGAGGAGGAGGACGAGGAGGAGGAGGACGAGGAGGAGGAGGACGAGGAGGAGGAGGACGAGGAGGAGGAGGACGAGGAGGAGGAGGACGAGGAGGAGGAGGACGAGGAGGAGGAGGACGAGGAGGAGGACGAGGAGGAGGAGGACGAGGAGGAGGAGGAGGAGGAGGTAGAAAGTGAAAATGGCAATGATAATAGTGCTGTCGATGATGACGATGACGACGACGACGAAAGATACGCGCCTAACAATTATGAAGGTAATAATATTTGTCTATTATATTTTTAATTCCGTAATTTTTTGTTTTAATCACACGTAATATTTCTGATTAGATGTTTCCTACTCACCGGTTCGACCCTTGTCTCCGGAAAATTAATAAGAGAAATAAAATTTTTAAAAAAAGAACGTCAACCTACGCTAGTGATAAAAGCAACTAAAGGTGAGTTACTTTAGTATGCTCTATCGCGGTCGTGAAAAAAAATTTAATTCTTTAAACGCAATATAAATCAATATTATATGAGACTAAGTTTTTTTAATTTTTCAGTACAGTCGGGTGGAGGTAGCGCGGACCGTTCGGTAGCTGCAAAAATCCTCTGTACGACGGTAGCGAATTACTCGCTTCGTTAGAACGCGAACCTACGTTCCGTTTAAATATAATGTACTACGAGCGTTCGCACCATTACAACCCGATTTTAAATTTGAATGCCGCCGCCGGTACTCAACATGATTTTTGCGTGTCGTGCAACACTGCGTATCGTAGGGACAGAGGACATCGCTGTTCCAAAAAATGTCCGCGTTGTTACGCCACACCCTCGTGCGAGAATCCCGAAGTAGAAATTGTTAGGTGCGCGGCGTGTAATCGTGCGTTTTTCGGAAATTCGTGTTTTGAACGTCATCTTGCGCAAAAATCTTACGACGGTAAATCGCTCGCGAGCGTCTGCAGTTCCGTGAAGATTTGCGATAATTGCGGGCGATTCGTCAAGAGAGGTTCGCGACATGAATGCGGCGTTTTGTATTGCAAGACGTGTTGTTCGTTGCAATCCGCTAATCATTTATGTTTTATGTGGCCTCTTCACCGTAATGCCGAAGTAAACGAAGACCCGGGCGAGGGTACGAGTACTACGGTGGCACGGGGAGAGGTAGCGCCTGGTAACGTAAATGTCGGCACGGAAGCAACGAACAACCGTAATAGCAAAAAAGAACGCGTCGCATTCGTGTTTTATGATTTTGAAACGCGTCAAGACGAGACGCTCGAAGGTACGAAGAACGTCAACGTTCACGTACCGACTCTCTGCGTCGCGCAACAGATTTGCGAAACGTGTGCCGCGATAGACGACATGTCAAAGCGTTGCGATTGGTGCGGAGTGTGCGAATTTGTATTTCGTCGTGATCCGGTAAAAGAGTTCGTCGACTTTGCAACGCGAACAACGAAATGTTACAAAAAAATTATTTGCATCGCGCATAATGCGAAAGCGTTCGACGCACAATTTATTCTAAAGTATTTAGTCAAAAATACGGAAAAGACTGAAGAGCCACAAGTAATTGTAAACGGGACGAAAATTGTCGTGATGACGGTCGGACATACAAAATTTATCGATAGTTTAAATTATATGCCGATGAAATTATCCGAATTACCTAAAGCTTTCGGGCTGCAGGATACATCGGATAAAGGTATTTTTCCACATTTGTTTAACACCCGTTGTTGGGGATTCCAGCGATAATTACCGTTAAAATTTATATGTATAGATTTATGTATGTAGAGATTGAGAAACGCCGAGAGGCCCGAAGACAGTTGACCCGCGCCTGAATTCGACAAGCGCCAATTAGAGCGCGGTACAGCGCTAATCCCCGCCAGAAAACCGTTTTCTGGAAAGAGAGGCAGAATCGTCTAGACTTTTCACCTAGACACATCGGCGATAACAATTAACCGATTCGAGAGAAACTAAGTCCGCGCTTCAACGGCTCGATCTCTGTGCGCCGGGCCGCTCTGTGCTCTCGCGTTAGGCGCGTAACTCTACGCGACCGTTCTTTCGGCTCTTCGCGCCGTGCGTGCACTTAATCGCAGCGAGAAAGACGGTGAAAATCGTAATCGACGTGCCAACTCAAAGGACCCGTGTGCGATCCGTCAGAAGGACAATTGCTCGGCCCGTGGTGCCTCCGCCTCAAGTGTCTCGGCCTTTCTACAATCCGAACGATTTAATTTCTGCAATCCGAACAGTTAATAAAGGTGTTAAGTTATAAACGCTGTCCCTTTATTTCTGCGAGATCTTCGAATCGACAAGCTTTGTCCGTTGCCTTTGTTCGTCAGTCGCGCTCGTCAACATCAACGGTTGCCGAGTTCAAAGTGTGACCTCCGGTAGAAAAACAAAGCGGAGCCGCACGCGATCTCTCGCGTCTTCTCTGGACGGATCCGGCAATTCGTTCGGCGGCAACTCAGTGCGCGCCCGAACACCCGTGAAAATCAAAATTATATCGGTCCGATACCCGACACACGATATTTTTCTCCTGAGCATATGAAACCGGAAGAACGCAAACGGTTTCTTTCGTGGCACGAGGAGATGACGCGTAACAACTTCATTTTTAACTTCCAAAATGAAATTATTAAGTATTGCCGTAACGACGTGGATATTCTTAAACGCGCGTGTATGGCTTTCAGAAAATTTTTTTTGGAATGCGGGAACGTGTGTCCGTTCGAGGAATGCACGACTATCGCCTCCACGTGCATGAGAGTTTTTCGCAAAAACTTTCTGCGCAAGGAGGAGATAGGAGTCATTCCGGCGGGAGGATATAGATTCGCCGATAATTACTCGCGCAAATCTCTACAGTGGTTAGTGTGGATGGAGCACGTGCTCGGACATCCCATAATTCACGCAGGGCGAGGGCGCGAGCATAAAATCGACGGCACGCGCGTTGACGGATATTACGAGACACCGACTAATGACGACAACGACGACGACGAGACGCAACGTTACGTGCTACAATTTCACGGTTGCTTTTGGCACGGATGCCCAACATGTTTTCAGGTAAATCGCGATAAAACGCCTTCGACCGCAAATCGCGAGGACACGATCGACGCGCGCTACGAACGAACACAAGCGATGACATGTCGTCTCCGAAGGAGGGGGTACCGCGTGACGGAGATGTGGGAGTGCGCTTTCGACCGCGAGTTGCGCGAAAATCAGGTGATGAAAGATTTTCTGGAAAATCATCCGTTACTAAAACACGCGCCTCTCGATCCTCGCGACGCGTTTTACGGAGGACGCACGGGGAACATCGCCACCCGTCATGAAATTCAGGGTACGGAGAAAATACGTTACGTGGACGTATGCTCTCTGTATCCGTACGTACTGAAAACCGGTGCTTTTCCGATCGGACACCCCGATATTTTTATCGGTGCAGAATGCCAAGCGATAATCGGAACTGCACCGAATTATAATTTTGATTCGCCCGAAGGTCTCATCCGATGTCGAGTACTTCCTCCGCGCGATCTTTTTCACCCGGTACTTCCATATCGCGTACGCGGAAAATTATTGTTTGCGTTATGCCGTAGTTGCTGCGAAACGTTCTCGCAGGCCGCGTGCACTCACAATAACCCCGTCGATCGTGAATTCGAGGGTACTTGGGTATCGGTCGAATTGCGCAAAGCCGTCGAGAAAGGTTATCTCGTGACAAATGTGAGCGAAATATGGCAATATAAAGTTGCGCGATATGACCCCGGTACTCGGCAGGGCGGTTTGTTCGCCGAATACATAAATACGTTTTTAAAGTTAAAACAGGAAGCTAGTGGGTGGCCGAGCGATTGCCATGATGACGAGGCGAAAGAACGATATCTGCGGGAATACGCGGAAACCGAGGGTGTTGTTCTCGATAAGGACAATATCGTCCGGAATCCTGGCCTGCGCTCGGTCGCAAAACTCTGTTTAAATTTTTTCTGGGGAAAATTCGGCCAACGAACCAATTTGCCTCAGACCAAGGTCGTGAAATCTTGTCAGCGTTTTATGCCTTTACGAGTATTTAGAAGCATTAGGTAGGCGCGTTTTATATTACGATACCGACTCGTGTATATACACTGGACAACAAAATTATCGCAACAAAAATTTATGTCAAAAATTTGCCCAACTTCAAATAAGCATAACTCCGCGAAAAATTGTCATATCTGAAAGATTTTTTTTTCATTTTAAAGGGTGAAGTCTGTACTTTAAGAAACCATCGTTAAATTTTGAATTTAGCCTTCCCCCCTCCCGCCGTTCTTCCAAAAGTAAGGACGTGTTACGTTTTTAAAAAATTGCATACTTTGACACATTCTACGGAGTAGAATAAATTTTTTTCGTAACTATTATGGCAACCACCGTAAAATATGGACTTTTCCCTGCAAATTGAAAAAAAAAATTAAGTCCGTACGATTTTTTTTCGCCGAGTTATGGCTTATCAAAGTTACCTGTGCATTTTCGTGCATTCAATTACCGTCAACATTAGTATTACCCGATGAACACTATGGGGAGGTTATTGGTGCGATTTTTCTTATCGTGTATGTGTATGTGTGTGTTTGTGTGTGTGTGTGTGTTAGCAGAGATTTGCGCAAACTAATTTTTATTCAAACGAGACATTGTTACGATTTTGTCTTTTGTTTTCCGAATGAGCAATACAATACAGTGACTGCAATACTGTGAAGTTACTTACGGAAGTAATGTACTGTGAAGTTACTTACTTCAGTATTACAAAACGTCACAGTATTGCAGTTACTGTATTAATGTATTGTATTGCACATTCGGAAAACAAAAGACAAAATCGTAACAATGTCTCGTTTGAATAAAAATTAGTTTGCGCAAACCTCTGCTAACACACACACACACACACACACACACACACACACACACACACACACACACACACACACACACACATACACGATAGAAAAAATCGCACCAATAACCTCCCCATAGTGTTCATCGGGTAATACTAATGTTGGCGGTAATTGAATGCACGAAAATGCATAGGTAACTTTGATAAGCCATAACTCGGCGAAAAAAAATCGTACGGACTTAATTTTTTTTTCAATTTGCAGGGAAAAGTCCATATTTTACGGTGGTTGCCATAATAGTTACGAAAAAAATTCATTCTACTCCGTAGAATGTGTCAAAGTATGCAATTTTTTAAAGACGTAACACGTCCTTACTTTTGGAAGAACGGCGGGAGGGGGGAAGGCTAAATTCAAAATTTAACGATGGTTTCTTTAAGTACAGACTTCACCCTTTAAAATGAAAAAAAATCTTTCAGATATGACAATTTTTCGCGGAGTTATGCTTATTTAAAGTTGGGCAAATTTTTGACATAAATTTTTGTTGCGATAATTTTGTTGCCCAGTGTATTTAAGTACAGGCGATCCAAACGAGTACGAACCGCGTACCGGAAACTTTCTCGGCGACATGACGGACGAACTCGAGAGCTACGGACGCGGCAGCTATATCGAGAAGTTCGTGTCCGGCGGGCCAAAATTCTATGCTTATATCATTCGTACACCGGACGGTCGTACTGTAGAGTCGTGTAAAATGAAAGGTATTACTTTAAATTATAGGAATTCCTTAGTTATAAATTTCAATAGTATTAAAAACTTACTAATACAAAGAGAGAGAGAGAGCATAGAGGCGAGAAAGAGGGAGGAGGAGGAGAAGGATCGTCGTCGTCGTCGGCGGGGACGTCAATAAATCTGCGTTTTAGTGCAATTCGACGCACCGCGTTTCACGAAATTATAACTCGCGAAGAAACGAAAACGTGCGCACCGGTATTGGTAAAACGTAGATTTATCAATAGTTGTTATTCACTTCCGTACGGTTACGTGGAGTAAATAACTTTTTCTCCTTTTTCTTCTTTTTTATTGTTAAGTTAGGCTAAGGAGTTTTCTGCCACATTAGGGTAAAAAAAATGTTCTCATATTATTTTGTAAATAGTTTTTTAATTTTGTAAAAATAGTTGTAAGTGTAAAAAGATTTTTGTATATATGTAACCAAAAAATATAATGTAGCAATATGTAAATATATTCTGTGTGTTTACTATAAAATTTTTAAAAATTTGTTTTTTCTTCGAAAAATTTCTAAAAAATAAAATATTTTTACATTTAAAGCGTAAATTGTTGTGTACCATATAATTTTTCCCCACTTTTTCCTTATTTTTTTCCGTCACATTTTTTTTAATCTTCCGCTCGGAGCATCGCGTACAAGCTCGTCGATCGCGATGCTCTCGCTGCGGAATCGTAATAAACTCAGACATGCGGGATAAGCTTATGCCCACCGCGGCGCGCATATCAGCTGATCGACGGCCGCGGTGATGTTCGCTCGCGCGAGCGTTTGCGGGGGCACGCTGGTGCGCGCGTTCGCCGCCGCCGCCGCTTTTGATTAGCTTATCCCCCCTCCCGCCCCCTTCTCCTCCACAAATTATTCTTTTTGAAGTCACGCACGGAATTCAAGTCAATCATTTCGCAAAATGGACGTGCGCTGGAAACATCCCTGGACGTCGATCGTGTGTGGACCCACCGGTTGCGGGAAGACGATCTTCGTGAAAACCTTTCTCCGACAATTATCTCACATGTCCGACGTACGTTTCGAGAGAGTTTTGTTTTATTACGTGGAGTGGCAGGAGGCTTATCGTCAATTACAATACAACGCGCGCGAGGAAGCAGTGACGAAGAAAAATATAATTGAATTTCGCGAGGGATTGCCACGTCCGGAAGATTATTCAGCCGATCCGCTTTCCCCTAAATTGGTGATAATCGACGATCTTATGAGAGAATCGTCATCGAGCGACGCGATCGTGGATCTCTTTACCAAAGGCAGTCATCATAAGAATCTCAGCGTAATTCTCATCTCGCAAAATCTTTTTCATCAGGGACGCGGGCAACGCGATATATCGCTCAATGCAAATTACATCGTAGTTTTCAAGAATCCTCGCGATCGTGCGCAAATTCGTCATTTAGCGCGTCAAGTCTTTCCCAACGATCCAAAGTTTCTAGAAGAGGCATACTACGACGCCACGTCGAGGCCGCACGGGTATCTACTACTCGACCTGAAACAATCAACTCCGGACGAATATCGATTTCGAACGTGCATCTTTCCCGACGATATGGCACATTTCGTCTACGTACCGCGTAGATCATTTCCCAACGGTTACGTATAAAAGACGCGCACTAGCGCTCGCGCTGGTCAGTCGTATCAGTTCCATCTCGCGATGGAAAAGGAGAAAAATAACGCGAAATCAGACAGAGCGACGACAAACGCCAGACGCTCGATCGGAAAGAAAAATATCTGTCTTCTCGAGGCGTTGCTGTATTTGAACAAAAATCAACGCGCGACCTTCTTACGGACCGCAGACGATAAATTAATACAGTGTATCGGTGAATGCGTGTTCAACACACTCAAAGGTAACGTGCCGCTCGAGCGACGTGAAAAAAATCGATTGAGCAAATACAAAGCGACACTGCGTCGCATCGCGTCAAAATGCTGTAATTTGAAGGATAAAAGAAAGCTGTTGGTACAACGAGGCGGATTCTTATCCTATATTATCGGACCTATATTAACCGCCTTACTGTCGCGGATTATCGGCGGTAGAGATTAAAAGAGCGCGTTATGGAAAGGGCAAAGAAGATGGTTTTGATCACTACGAAAAATCTCGAAAGAATGCAACGTCAATTATCGCAACAAAACGCTCCCCCCACTGCGTTTGCCGTCGGTAGCGAACGAACGATGGAAAACAGCGAAAATTCGGAGAACGCAAATATTACCGTGCGTACACCCGGGACACCTCTATCGCGACTCGATGAGGAGATGGGTCGCATTCTTAATTCACCCTTGCCACTCGACGTCGGGGAGAAATGGAAAAAATATAAAGAGGCACTTTGGCGATATCTTCACTTTGTTCGTGTAGCGCGAAAGTGAAATCGAGACGCGCGCAACGATGAAAAAGACGAAAATGTGGATAGCGATATTCGCGTGGTCCGTGACGACAACGACGACGACGGTGACTACGAAACGACGACAACGCGCGATCTCGAATCGACTTTACACTCTAACGGTATTATGGCGAAAAATGACGTCGCGGCAGCCGCCACTGCCGTCGCGTCGAACGATCGTAATTTTGATATGTCGAAAAGCAGTAAAAGAATACTGGATAGCGTGCCGAAAACTTATCGTCCGCATGCTCGTTTGCCGTTAAGGTATTTGTTCGAGAAAGCAGTTCCGAGTAGAATTAGCTGGAACGAAGATGGAGTCGTGACTATAGACGGCAGCGTTATAAAAGATTCGAATATCGGCGAGCTGATAAACGAGGCTAAGCGCGAAAGAAAAACCGTGAAAGCAGCGGGGAGACTTCAGTTCGCACGATTACTTCGCGTCTTAAACGTCCCCGCGGTACTGGTGAAAAATAAGGTATTATTAACCGCTACTTCTTCGAATATCTCGACATTTCAACCTCCCAGGAGTTCCACACCGATAGAGACACTGAAAAGTAGCGTTGATTCGCAGCAGGCGAAGAAAAAACGCTTACTCGATTGGAGTAAACAGAAATGACGGAACTTGAAAAATTCTACTACGATCCGCGACATTACGCTGGCTATTCGGCAACGGATAATCTGACTCGCGCCGCTAAACCGAATTTCTCCCGTAACGAAGTCACGCGCTGGCTCAAAACGCAAGACGCTTACACGTTGCATCGTCCATCGCGCAGAAAATTTCCACGGTTGCGTTACACCGTGATGAATATCGACGATCTGTGGGAGGCCGATTTGATCGAGCTATAAAATCTCAAAAGTTACAACGACGGATATTCGTATCTTCTGGTGATTATAGACGTACTTAGTAAATATGCTTGGGTAGAACCGCTACGAGACAAAACGAGTAATCACGTGACGACGGCTTTCCAGCGCGTGCTCTCGAAAAGTGACGGGCGCGTACCGGTATACCTACAAATGGACAAAGGTAAAGAATTTATCGGGCGTCCGTTGCAAAAGTTTCTGGAAAAAAACGACATTCGTTTTCGCGTAGCCCGTAATCCGGATATCAAAGCTGCCGTCGTCGAGCGCTTCAACAGAACGTTGAAAGAACGAATGTGGCGCTATTTTACGCATAAAAATACGCGGCGCTACGTCGATGTTTTGCAGGATATCGTAAGCGCTTACAATCACACCCGTCATTCCTCCATTAGAATGCAGCCGGCTGTCGTTACAAAAGAAAACGCTCGTGTCGCGCGCGAAAATATAATTCGCCGATGGAGGACGAGCGAAAAGATGAAACGCGCACGAAAAGCTAAATACAGCGTCGGAGACCTCGTTCGCGTCAGTAGAACAAAAGCTACCTTCGAGAAAGGATACGAGGCGAGGTGGAGAGAAGAAATATTTCGAATTCACCGCGTTCTCGAGTGGCGAAAACCACGCGTGTACGAATTGAGCGATTTAGCGGATGAAGTCATAGACGGTATTTTTTACGAGCAGGAATTAGCTAGGGTAGAGAAAAACTTGCAGAAAAAAGAGTTTATCGTCGATCGCGTGATAAAGACCAGGGGACACGGTGCTAATAAACAAGCGTTAGTTAGCTGGCGCGGTTATCCTAGCAAGTTCGACTCTTGAATCCCCGCTTCGAATTTAACTTCTCTTCTTCAAGATGAGGGACGATCAATTTCTCATGGTTCTTCCGAGCAATAGCAGCATGCGCTATTTCCCAGAAAATAGAACCTCGTCATTCGTTACGGAATTACCTCAAACTGTACACTTACACAGTGAATGGGAAGTGGCGCTTAGCAAGATTCAATTTCCCAGTACTCTTTTACACTTGCGCTATAAAGAAACTGAAATGTTCTTCTACGATACTAAACCGGAAGAAGAAAAAGAGAAAGTACAGGTGGCGAAAAAAAGCACATTTTGGTTTGGACTTTACAAAAATACCAGAGAACTTATATCAGCGATTAATGAAGCATGCAAACAAGCTGACTCGCACTTTTATTTAGATCAACAAGAGAAGACTGGAGGAAAAACCCACATCGGCATTACTTGTAACGCAAGTGAATGCAATCTGATACATTATATGAACCTTTCCGATACTCTTCTACAAATACTCGGTTTAGGTCATGTTCTTCTCGATAATCCCGAATACTATGGCGAATTTTTTGTCAGACGCTACGCAATTTATCCTTTTTCCAACCAAGCGTTTACTGCAAAATATATTAAACTTGGCCATATTACCGAAAATAGTGGTGGTGCGCGCAAAACAGATTTCTATAGTCGTGAACCTTGTAGTTTGCAGCGCGGTATTCCAGATAAAATGTTCGTTTATTGCGATATTTGCGAGCCTTATGTAACAGGTGACGCGCAAACACCTTTTCTCCGAATAGTGCCGGTCAAGACATACCGCTATAATCACGTGGACGCTTACGGAACGAATCAGGTGAAACATTTCTCTCCGCTGCATTATATTCCATTACGCAAAACAAATTTCCGCACGATTGAAATAGATATAAAAGATCAACTCGGAAAAAATATACCATTCGAATCCGGGACGCTGACGGTGACATTGCACTTTAGACGTTTCCATAACAAGTTTCGTTGTGTCGTCGTCGAAAAAAAATAAAAACTAAATTCAGAGCCATGGACTACGAATATTACAATTCACATCAGAGTGGACGAGGCGGAAGAATTCCACGAGTTTTCGTCGGAGCACCCTATCAACGAGGTCACGGAATCGGTAGTTTTCTCGGAGGATTATTCAGAAAGGTGCTGCCTTACCTAAGTAGAGGCGCGCGAGCGGTCGGCAAACAGACAAAAGAAAATCGTCAAAGAGCAAGCAGAGGAAGAGAATAACGATCAAAAAATCATCGAAGAAGAAGAAGACTCGTGCTGTAAACGGAAAGTCATCTACCGCTACTACGAGACAACGTCGTCGTCGAGTCAGCGTCAAGAAACGCAGTGTATCCGACATATTCTCTTAATAGTCGCGCGCGCATACGAAGCAAGAATTCAAGGAGCGGAGGAGAAAAATAAGCATGTCTTTTCTTCACACGCACTCGAGCGAGTGTTTGAAGAGCGAACTCGATTTCTTCTCATTGCCGCCCACTCAAACTAGTATCGAGAGCTTGCAATGGATCTATTACAAGCCCATAACTTCCCTCGGGGACGACGCGCCTATAGAATTCGTCATACCCGGTCACGGAGAAGACTACCTGGACCTCACGCACACCATGTTGAGTTTTCGCATACGCGTAGAAACTTCTCCCCTAGCAGGCGGCAGTGGCGACGGCCGAACACCCGCAGGCGGAATTGTGTACAAAGTAGGCCCTGTAAATCATTTACCACACTCCATGTTCAATCAAATCAACGTATATTTCAATCAAAAGCTCGTCTCGCCCCCAAACAACGCCTACGCGTACCGCGCGTACATAAAGGCGTTGTTAAATTATTCTTCACCCGCAAAAACTTCCCATCTGACCTCTTGTCTGTGGGACATGGATACCCCCGGACTCATGGACGCACCAAATCCGGCTCTCGTGAGACGCGCTCGTTACATTCACGAGGGACATGCGCTAGATCTCATAGGTCATCTTCATTGCGACGTTTTCAATCAAAATAAATTTTTAATTAACGGCGTGGAGGTTAGAATGAGACTCGTTTGTTCGAAAAATTTGTTTTGCCTCATGGAAAATACTTCGACGTCGAAAATACGCATTCTAGACGCCAGTCTGCTCGTGAGAAGAGCAAAAATAAGCCCTGGCATTTTACTCGCGCATGCGAGAATGTTGAGCAAAACTACCGCCAAATATCCCCTTACGAGAATCGAAGTTAAAACATTTACGATTCACGCTGGTCTCGTAGGAGAATCGATAGACAATGTAATACTCGGTCAACTGCCGAAACGCATAATAGTCGGTTTTGTCGATAACAGGGCGTTTAATGGCGTTAGAAAATTAAACCCGTTTAATTTCAAAAACTATGGTATAAATTCCTTTTTGCTGTACGCCGACGGTATACAAATTCCCAGTAGACCGTTACAGCCGAGCTTCTCGAGAGACGAGCCACTCTACGTCGAAGCTTATCACACTCTCTTTTCGGGAACCGGCATACACTTTTTGAACGAGGGTAATTCTATAAGCAGAGAAGATTACGCCGAAGGATTCACACTTTTCGCCTTTGATCTTACACCCGACTTATCCGCCAATTGTGCCGGTTATTGGAATCTTGTGAAACATGGCAGTTTACGATTAGAAGTGCGATTTGAAAAAGCACTTACCACAACCGTTAATTGTATCGTTTACGCCGAGTTCGATAATGTTCTAGAAATCGACTCCTCGACAAATCATCGTCGACTTTGCCGGATAAATGACAAATGTCGACAAATAATATTTCACATACTTTATTTTTCACCCCCCCACCACCACTACATATTTTACCCATCGTCATTTTGCTGCGCAAAATCCTGCAAAAAGAGAGAGATTCAGTTTCACTCGAGACACGAACGTCGACGCTTCGCTTGAAAAAATAGAGAGTGCATTTTAAACTATGGATCTGGTCATCGATATACAAGGTTTCCGTGATGTCAACGGAAAGTTTATTCCGAAAGAAGTCGCAGTTGTCGCGATTAACGAGGCAATCACCAGACACTGGATTATGTCGCCGCCCTTTCCATTTGACGATTTACCCGAAAAGACAAGACGAGAGAATAACTGGCTTTCGCGAAATTATCATGGAATCGAGTGGTTCGATGGTGAAACCGATCTCAAATGTTTCACCCTACATCTACGAGAAATTACGCGACAAGTGCGTTACATCTACTGCAAAGGCGTGCAAAAGGCTCGTTACTTGAGTCAACTACTTTCCAGAAACATATATAATCTGGAAGAAATTTCTCCACCGTTCAAAAGTTTACCGGAGGCCCGAGAGTACAGACAACGCTGCACACATCACGGATTTCGTGTTTTGACTACGGACAAAATTGCTTGTGCGTTACGTAACGCTTTTAAATTGAAACGCTGGATAGTCTTGCGAGCCAACAGCGAATGCATCAGCAGCAGCAGCAGCATCAGTAGTAGTAGCAGCAACAGCATCGACTCGAGCTACGATACTAATCTCTCTTACGTAAATTTGGTCACAAGCGACGACGACGACGACGAAGGTGAAAAAACCGACGGTGAAATCGCTATAAAAATAAAACAGTGGCAAAAAAATAACGAGACAGAAGAGAAAGAGGAGGAAGGAGAAGTAGCAAAAGCCTATTATTCAATAGAGGGCGTAAGAAAAGAATACAACTTCAATAACTTCAATAACTTGCCGATACGCCCGTCACCAACCAAGAACACTAGTGCGACAACTCTGAAAAAGGTAAACTCCGAAATTATACAAATAATTCCTCTCGTACGAACACCACCTCATTGTGTAAAAAATGAACTCGCTAGAAATCTTACAAGCGTTGCACCAACTCAGTGTCAGATATGCGGGCGTCTATCCTGCCGACAGATTACCGAGGGTGTGGACGAGGTCGACAGCCATCGTCGCTAACACGGACGATCACGATCGATCTGGGCAACATTGGGTCGCCTTTTACATCAACGAGCAAGGAGCAGGAACGTATTTCGATAGCTACGGACTACCACCTTTAGACTCCAGATTTCTCTTACGCCTTCGTCGGAATTCCACTACGCATCGATGGAACACCGTGACGCTACAAGGAATGCACTCTCAAACTTGCGGACAATACTGCTGTGTATTTTTATATTTCATGTGTAGCGGTTATAATCTCAGTCAGTTTCTTAATCTGTTTAGCGACAATAACGAGCGCAATGATCGTTTGATTGTAAAATTATTTCGTAACATTTTTCTTCATAATAAAAGCGCATGCATAAAACCTCACGCTAAATGCTGCCATGTTCAGGCATGTACTTTTAAGAATAATTAAAAAATACTTATTCCCACGTATCAATGTATTATTTTATGTAATAAACATTGTATCTTCAACCCCTCCCGTCTATTTATTCATTCCCTTTTCTTTTGCGTTAAAATAGTTGCATCACGTCACAAAGCGAACCTGTCCGTTCCTGTTTTACCCACTCATTTCCCCAGAAAATAAGTCTCACGTATTTCATTGTTTCGAAAACTCTTTGTCCAGACCCAAGTCCTAAAAGAACACGGTCATAAATCATGAAAACTATTCTCTGAAAACAGAAATTCCACTTTCCGTTTTCGGCATCTTAGCATCATATCCTTATTTTAGCTTAGCGTCGTCTACCACGTGCTCCCGCTAAAATGGCGCTGGTCGACACTTCTGCTATTTTTCCTTGTGACTTAGCGTCGTCCACCACGTGCAGGCCCAAAAAGACGCTGGACCCTTTAGGCGGGAGAGCCAATCAAACGCTGGGTAGGTATGGGGTATCCAATCAAAACGCTCCATTTGAAGCCGCCATTTTTGACTCCTACTCTTCCACCACGTGCTACCCCCTCAATGCAGCCAGACACCCTAGGCGGGGGGAGCCAATCAGACGCTGGGTAGGTATGGGGTATCCAATCAAAACGCGCCATTTAATTACCTCGTTACTCCCACCCCTCTCACGACAGCCAATCAGAGCGCTCCGAGGTCACGTGGGCAGATTGTCTGGCGACGCCCCTGACGCCGGCGGGATCGGTGGTGGGGGTTTGTTTTGACGCCCCATACCTAGCCACTTACTACTTGCATGGTTGTCGAATAATTAATTACACAGGCCCACAAAAAAAAGTATATTGCTCTGGGGTTGAGACCACATTACTTCTATGTATTTTGACCCGCTGAACACGAATCTGCAATAAAAAATAGCGGTCGCCCAGTGGATTTCAGAGATAACCTCAAAAAACCGTTTCGCGAAATTCTGTGTCAAATGGCGTGGTAAGACCGTACAGCCGCGGGAAGAGGATTGATCTGCGTCCAGGATTAATTTTAAACATCATGAGGTTCAGGAAGGGCGCACCTTGCCTCGTGCTCCGACTGGTGCCATTCGAGAATCTCGATTCTTGGAGTGGACACCGGAAGTTCCACAAGCGGCATCGAGAGCTATGCGAGGACACGCTTCTGCCGCTGCTGCCGCCGCCGTCGCCGATCCGTCGATAAAGACGGCTTACATAAATCTAAAATTAGAGCAATGATGGAGGCACCGACGCCTGTAAATAAAAAGCAATTAGATTCGTTTCTTGGTTTAATTACATATTACTCTAGATTTTTACCGAACAGAGCACAAAAATTAAAACCACTGTATGAGTGCGCGAAAACAGGTAATTTTAAGTGGACAAAAGAGTGCGAGAGTGCATTTGAGTGGGTCAAGGCAGAACTAGTATCACCAAGGGTGTTAGCGCATTTTGACCCTAACGAAGAAATTGTACTGTCATGCGATGCATCTGCTTATGGGTTGGCAGCAGTATTGTCTCACCGGTATAAAGACAAAACAGAAAAACCGATAGCGTTTGCGTCAAAAATAATCCCCGAGAAAGAGTTGAATCGCGCAGTTATTGATAAGGAAGCGAGTGCAATAGTGTTTGGGTTTAAAAAATATTACAATTATATTTACGGTAAAGAGATAACGTTAAAAACCGACCATAAGCCTTTAGTTTTTATTTTTGGCCCAAAACAAGAAATTCCACTAACAATAGCAAGTAGGTTACAGAGATGGGCATACTTTCTGTCAAGGTTCACATATAAGATAGAGTACGTTAAGTCAGAACAAAACGGCAACTGCGACGCACTTTCACGACTTCCAATAAAGGATTCAACTCCGATATTTGATCATGAATACACTGCGATAAATTATGTTGAGGAGACATTAGAGACATTAAGCGCGGTGGAGATTGCAAAAGAAACAAAACGCGACAAGATACTAAGTAAAATAGTACGATATGTAAACGGTTCGTGGCCGAGTATGACTGAGATGAGTGAATGCGAACAAAAGTTTTACGCGAAACGCGATGAATTAGTTGTCGAAAAAGAATGCCTGTTGTGGGGATACAGAACAGTGGTTCCAGAATCAGTGCGAGAAAGTGTTTTACGAGAACTACATGCATCACACTTTGGCATAGTAAAAATGAAAATGTTGGCGAGGTCTTACGTATGGTGGCCGAATATAGATAGTGATATCGAGAATGTATCAGCAGCATGTAAAGTGTGCGTGCAGGAGCGGAAAAGACCTCAAGGTGTTCCTTCCGTTAACACCATGGCCGTATCCTGATAGATGTTGGAGCAGAATCCATTCAGATTTTTTAGGTCCGTTTTATGGTCACATGTTCATGTTGATTATCGATGCTCATTCAAAGTGGCCCGAAATTATTAACATGCATAAATGTACTCAGGTGCCAAAAATAATCGAAGAGTTCAAGAAGGTTTTAGTTCGTTTTGGTTTGCCAAGACATTTAGTTACAGATAACGGTACTCAATATACAAGTTTAGAGTTTCAAAAATTTTGTAAAAATAACAGTATTAAACACAGCTTTACAGCACCGATAAAGTTGATAAAATTATCAAAAGTGGCAAACCACTCGATTACGCGGTAAACCTTTTCTTGTTTGATTATCGATCGACTGAACGCTGTATGACAGGTCGAACGCCTGCATATATGATGTACAAGCGAGAATTAAGAACAAAATTTGACTTATTAAAGCCAGATGTAAACGACAATGTAATGGTAAAACAGTTGGCACAGGTAGCGAGTAGGAAAGGTAATCAAAATGTTGATTTCCAAATTGGCGACACGGTGATGATAGATGATTTTAGTGTACGTGGAAATAAACGTAGTCAAGGTACAATAATAAAGAAGTTATCACCGGTAACGTTTGAAGTCGAGGTTGCACCTGGGAAAATTTGGAAACAACATGTCGATCAGATAATTCATTTTAAATATAACGATAACCTGATCGCTGTAAGGAAAACGATAGTTAATCAACCAAGCACTGTATTGCGAAGATCTGAACGTTTAAAGAAATCTATGTAGTAGTGGTAATTGAACGGGGAGGAAGTTGTGATGTATTGGCGACAGAGTATATACCGGTACAGTTCCCCAAAACATATAGCGAAGGTATGTAAGCAGGAGCGGGGGATCGAGTCAGTCAGCCGGTAGTCGTCAAGCAGAATGTATCCAGTCTCATTGTACTTGAATAAACTCATTTAAGCTACACAGTTTACGAACGCACATACATAACAGATAGCATGTCGGTTCATCAATGATATCGTTGTCTAGCCATGATTTCACTAGTTGATTAAGTTTATGTGTCAATTGTTTTATAGGATCTTTAGTTAATTTTTTATAGGTCGATTCATCATCGAGTATATCGGTCATTCGATCTGTTGCGGCCCCAATCAATGTAATAATAAATAAGATAATACTAAAAAAGACCGAGAATATAACATTAAGCAACGCGACCGCAAAAGCCCGAAAGCATTACGCAAAACCGAGTCAGCAAGAGTATGAGTTGCACGATCGGCCTACATCCGATCGGGCGACTCAGCGATAACGAAGGACGTAAGAGATGATAAAAGGAAGCGAGAGAAGAAGACGAGAGGGCAATTGGAGTCGCGGAGTGACGGACGTTTCACGCGAATAAGCTGTAACTCAGAGTGATTATTAAAGTTATCATTTATTGAAAAGTGTCATTTTGATAATCCTTCCCGCCTCCTCCGTGGATAAAAAGATCCCAGGTGTCCCGCCGTAAAAAGGGGACACAACAAATGGTGGCAGCGTGAGGGATCCATTGGCAGGACGGGAACGGCAGCTGCAAAAAGAAAAGTGAATCAGTGAGGCAGTGCAACATCCTCAACGGAGACACGGCAGCCAGATTCGAAAGCAGCAGACAACACGGTAGCGGTCGACGAGGGACAAGCAAGCAGCGTAACCGGAGACGGCGCCGACCTACCTCAGCAAAGGCTCACCGACAGACAGAGCGGCACGAGCACTGACCAGCAGCATGCGACTAGCGACCGTAATGTAAGTCGATAAGCAAATTGTACAGCGCAATTACCGTAGATGTCGGAAAGCGATAATCCACCTGCGGAATCAAACCAATCGTGGCTTCATAGCAAGACGTCACGGCGAGCGCGTAGAAATAGTCCGTTAAGCCCCGTACAAACGACAGAAGAAGTCGTAAGCGACAATCGCGAAACCGTGCGTAGAAATTTAGACGCGTATTACTCAAGCAAAAGCGAAACCGAACCGGAATTACACCCTAACATCGTAGTCGAACGCGAATTTCAATTTGACGATTTAGACGCGAGCATTGTAGGACAAAATAACTGCCCCAAGGAAAATAGACTCTACCTCTCACACGCGCACGCACAATTCGACAAAACCGACAGTACGACCAATAGATCATCGCAAAGACGAGAATTTTCGTTAATATCATACGATAGCAGCCTTTTCAACCCGCAAGAATACTACTCAGCGTCAAGACACGTAAACATAATCGAGATGGCGGAAAACGATAATTGTGACACGAACAACGACAAAGCACAGGCAACCCCAGAGGAAATAGACGAGGAAATAAACCGTCTTAGTCAAGTGCTATCACAAAGAAGGACACCGGCGTTGCACCGTAATCGAATACCCGAGCGGGCCGGACTGCCGCCGGACGATAGAGATTCCATTCTCGATGAGATTTTGCATGGAATTCGTAACTTGCAAGATCGCGTAAATCATTTAGAAACGACCAATCCCGAACGCCGCGAATTTCACGTAAGACGCGAGCCGAGTAACCTTCCGTTCGAAGTGACGTACGGACGAACGTCGTACGACATTCGGAACCAAGCGAAACGCGCAATCGGATATCTACGTCTAAAAGAGGCACGCGACATAATACCCGAGTTCGACGGAACCTCGAGTAAACTACAAGAGTTTCTAAGCGCCGCGTCATATGCAATTAAAAATATAAACCCAATGGAAGAAGGAACACTATTAGAAGCCGTGTTATGCACGAAGTTAAAGGGAAGAGCAATGGTAGATTTCCAAACGCGAGAAATACAAGATTTCACACAGTTAAAGAAAGAACTAGAAGTTTGTTACTTGAGCCGTAAAAGCACAACACACTTACAACTAGAGTTTAATAGACTCAAGCAGAAGCCCGGAGAAAGTGCAAGAGCTTTCGGACTAAGGACAGATAAACTAGCTATGGAATTATACGATTCCATGATAGAAGGAAAAAATCACACCATAGAAAGCAAGCGAACGATATTAGAAACGATTCAACAACAGGCATTACAGAATTTCCAAATAGGATTGAGAGACGAGATCAAGTTACTCGTCCGAGCTCAGCACTTTGCAACCTTGCAAGAAGCGATTGCCGGAGCGAGCGCAGAAGAAAAGGTAAACGGACCGAGTGGCAATCCGCCACGTCCCAAAAATAATTACGCGTACGCACCGCAACCGCGCGATAGCCGATCAACAATACAATGCCAAAAATGCGGAAAGTATGGGCATCTCGGAAGGGACTGCCGTACTAGTAGATACGCGAACCGTTTCTCTCTACCGAAACCCGATAGAACACCCCGCGTAAATGCGATAGACAAATTCTGCAAGTACTGTAAGAAAGCAGGACACATACGCGAGGAATGTTGGCTATTAAATGGTCGACCAAATAAAGAAAGAACAAATCATGACAAATCTAATAATTTGCGAGGACAAAATAAAAATTATCCAAAGACGAATGGCCCGAGAAAAAAGAACAGCAATTCAGCCGCGAATAGCGATGAGGAAGACAAAGAAGACACAAAGCAGCGCCGACCTGCGATAGAGTATCAGGTGTCACATATGATTAACAAGCCGCGAAAGCATACAGGGCTGGACCTAATCACTCTGCCCATGCGAGAAGCGAAGCGCAAAAAAATAAATTTGCTGTTTGATACCGGAGCGGCCGTATCAATAATAAAAGTAAAGCATTTGAAAGGCGAAACAATGATAGAAGAGGATAAAATCGCCCTTACAGGAGTAACAGGACATAAAGCTCACACTATAGGAAAATTTAAAGCCACTATCGACTTGAAAGATAGAAAAATCAAGCACACGTCGTCAAGGATGATTTCCCGATTGAATACGACGGGATATTAGGAATAGATTTCATATAGAAACATCGAGCATCATACAGCTACGAATCGAACTCTATACGAATAGGGAACAGCACATTAAAATTGTACCCGTACAAGAAAATGATTTTAAAGCCACGAAGCGAGACAATAATACAAGTAGCGACCGATAAAAACTCGTTAGAAATAATACAGGCAGAGGAAACGCTAAGCCACTCACAAAAATAACCAGAAAAGATACCAAATTCGAGTGAAAGGCAGAACAGCAGAACGCATTTGAAATACTTAAAGAAAAATTAACTACAGCACCGGTATTAAAATACCCGGACTTCTCCCAAGAATTTGTAGTGACGACAGACGCGTCGGATTACGCAATCGGAGCCATACTGTCACAGGGAAAGATAGGTCAAGATCAACCCGTGGCGTATGCGAGCAGAGTACTATCTAAAGCCAAGCAAAATTACAATACTACTGAGGAAGAACTATTAGCGATAGTATGGGCGGTGAAACACTTCCGACCATACGTTTATGGAACAAAGTTTACGATAGTGACAGACCATAAATTATTGGTCTGGCTATTTAACGTAAAGGACCCCGGATCACGATTAATCCGATGGAGATTGAAATTAGAAGAATACGACTACACTATCGTACACAAAGCCGGTCAAGAGAATAGAAACGCTGACGCGTTAAGTCGGCATGTGCCAACAGATATCAATAAGATAGAGAAAGAAGAGAACAACGACCAGGAGAGCGAAAGAAAGTACACAGAAGAAGAGAAACAACGTATACTGTACGAATACCATGATGCACCTGTAGGAGGACATCAAGGAGTGGAACGCACCATAAATCGAATAAGATTGACTCATAACTGGAGAGGATTAACACGAGACGTCGAAGATTACATTAATAAATGCGAACTATGTCAGAAGAACAAGTTATCGCGGAAAAATAAAGCACCCTTAGTAATTACCGACACCGCGGATAAACCGTTTGAAAAATGCGCCCTAGATATAGTAGGACCCTTGACGGTGACCGAAAACGGAAATAAATACATCCTCACGTTTCAGGATAATTTGTCCAAATTCAGTAAAGCGATACCCGTACCTAACCAAGAAGCGAATACGATCGCAAAAGAATTTGTGACGAAGATAATCTTTGAATACGGGATCCCAGAAAAAGTCCTGACGGACCGAGGAACAAATTTCTTTAGCGAAATATTTAAAAGTACTTGCAAATTACTAAAGATAGAAAAAATTCAAACAACGGCATACCATCCTGAGAGCAATGGAGCATTAGAACGCTCTCACAGGACACTAGCAGAATATCTGCGACATTATATTAACGCGGACCAGACAGACTGGGACGAATGGATTCCCTATGCAATGTTCGCGTACAATACGACGCCGCATACGGCAACTGGCTTTACACCCTTCGGACTAGTATATGGACACCGAGCGACACTGCCCACGGCACTGTCGCAACCACCGAAACCAACATATACTTATGACGATTACGCGCAAGAACTGAAAGAAAAATTAAGAGCGACACAACGAGTTGCAAAGGAACATTTGCGAAACGAAAAATCTAAGGCCAAGGAGACGTACGATAAGAAGACAAAAGAAATCAATTTCCGAGTGGGAGACAAAGTTCTCTTGCACGACGAAACGGTGCGTAGAGGGAGATCGAAAAAATTAGAATCCCCGTGGATAGGACCGTACGAAGTAATTGAAAAACATTCAGACGTCAACTATACGATAAAAAAGGGACGGAAAACGACGCGAGTTCACGTAAACCGAATAAAGCCCTTCATAGAACAATAAAAGCCGCAAAAGAACGAAAACAAACAATAGGAAGTAGGCGGTAGGAATAGGTAAATCGATTAAAATAATAAAGTACTTACCGAACATCAAACACGCTAGACCATCCGCACCGTACGTCGACCGGTGGCCACATCCACCGTGACCTCCAATGGCTTGATGAGCACCCAGGTGCCCGGGGGTGTTAAGGCCGCTTCCACATAAGAGGGAGGGAGCGAGCGAGACGAGGAGGGCCCCGCACACGCACTAGTAGGCGCACTAGTAGGCGCACTACGCAAAGTTACGGCACCCGCTCGCGCCGCCCTTAACCAGTACGACCGCATACAGGCGTCGCAAGACGCCGGCGCGAAATACAAGTTACACTGAATACACCTCATATCGTACCAATTAATTAAGCTAAGAAAAGTGCTCAGGGCTACGTCTCAAGAGCAACTAAACGCGCGATGAGAGACAAAACGCTAGGAGAAGGCATAACCAAGCCAAGATAAAAATTCAAAGAAAGGTAACATGAGTCCTTATCTTACAGGACGCTGATCGTCGTCCAGCACCTCGCGAAAAAAGCGAAACCCAAGACAGTACCATCGTACGAAATACGACAATTCAGCAACGAGCCGGGAATATACTTTGAGAGAACCGGACAACTACTACAGGTAGAAGCCACCTAGAAATTAGCGATTAAAATCGACATAGCAGCTCTAGGAAACCGATACCACCAACTCCAAGAATTTTTGCAGCAAGCCGAAGAGGTATTCAAAATGATACTCGCAAAGGACACGCAGCAGACGTGCAAAAATATTCTCCGTACGATAGAGAAGAATAACGAAAAATTAACGCAGCTATTAACGCAATTACAAACGATATACAAAACAAACGATAACAAACGAGGTTTGATAGACGCAATTGGCTCGATCAGCAAAACACTGTTCGGCCACAGTAGGTATATACAGTAGCGCAACTCCTTGTCGGCACCTTTGATATCAGCGTGCACGAAATTCAACTGCACATGCGCGAGCTAAGTAAGTAACCAATCACAGATCTGTACTTTTTAGCTGAACTTCTTGCACCGTTCATCTTACCTCTTTATCTCTCTAACGAGGAGAGAGAAAGAAGAAAGATAAATGGTGCAGAAGCTAAAAGAACAGATCACATACTACTGATCTTTTATATTACTTTATCTGTTTTTCATTATTTCTTCTCTTTTCTGACTTTATATATGTACTTGTATATATTTATACATACATATATATATATATATATATATATATATATATATATATATATATATATACACATATACATATACATATACACTAAACATTACATTTAAAATATAAATTTAATAAAAATAATGTAAACAATTAGCTAATCACATATTATACTTTATAGACAATAAAAAATATAAGTCAGAAAATAATAATAAAAAAAAACAAAATTATATAAACATCGATTAATATAAAAACTAATATATGTACCTATATATATATATATATATATATATATATATATATATATATATATATATATATATATATATTGTCACGGCTTTTTCACTCCCGGACCGCTCCGGGGCGTGTGCCGGATCAAAAGAAGGAGGAGAGGAAGGTGTTAGGCCTCTCCGAAGATTCCCTCGCACATCAGAAGTTTCGCGAATCGAGAATTACCGTTGGGCGCCAGACGCGGCAATGCGCGTCCACGAAAGTACACCAAGTCGCGAGAAACTACCAAGAAACGCAAGACGCCAGTACTTCGATGTGCGGGGAATTGGCCAGCTCGACCTAAGGAGTGTGGGCGGGGTTGGTAGGAGGGCGGCGCGCTATTCGGCGGGGTGACACGAAATCACTACTTCAGGTCATTAGAAAATGAATTAACAACGTTTATTCTGCTTGCGGTCGTCATTAAGCCGTAATCAAGTAGATGAACCACAACGCGGACGCCAGAAAAGAAATTAAACGACGCTAGTATCGTGGGCGTCAAGATAAACAGAAAATTCGTAAGCTTTGAATCAGAAAACAGTGATGATAATCAAACTTATCGCTAACGGGGCTGGTCGGCTAAAGACACAGCCGAATAGAAAAAAAACCGGAGTAAACGCGAAATGATAATGTCATTAAGAACCGGAGTAACGCAAAATCGTAGTACCGTTGACGCGAAGGAACGCGAAATGGCCGGGGTTCACGCCCGAAGCGCGTGAATGCCACGTCCCGAGCCGTGCGAGCAGTTCTGTCGCTAGATACTCCCTCATTCTAACGCGAGGGTCTTAGTCTAACGCAAATCTCAATCTGACGCAAATCTTAATCTAACGCAAGTCTTAACCTAACGCAAATCTTAATCTAACGCAAATCTTAATCTAACAGACGTGATAATTACAGCGCGAGGAATGTCCTATGCAATACGCGATTGTCAGCAAGTTTTCAACGCAAAGGAAGAGGGGCAGAGGTCCTCGTCATGACGCACAATGCCGGAGCTGACGCGAAGACACGGAATTTCCGCGAGTAACCACGCAAGAGACAATAACGAACGCGAGCATACGCAATTTCCCGCGAATCCTACGGAACGCAATAGCAGTCCAATGTGAATCGCGCTCTGTAGCGCAAGATACAGCCAAACGATTAATATTCTCCGCGCGAAGTTTTTCCTAACGCAAAATGTAACACACCAAAGCTAACGCGAACGATAATCGAACGCGAACGACAATCTAACGCGAATCATCCGGACGCGAGCATCGTCAAAACGCGATTCTTCAACGCAAAAGTTCTCGACACGCGAAATAGGCGGACATTCTCGACGCGGCCATTACCGCGTGTACGATCTACGTCCCGACCGGCGAATTGCCACGCAATAATCTCGCGGTCGCGAACGCTAAGGTCACACGAGGCGGTGAATTCGCGATACGAAATCCGCGGGCGCATCGATCGTGATCTCCAGAAGCTTTTTCCGCGACTCGATAATAATCCCACGGCCGCGATACCATTCCAAGGCCCTTCGCTCTCGATATCAATCGCCTAATGAACTCTTTGTCGGCGCATGCCGCCGGTTACCGAATGTGATTTCGAGCGAGCGCGACCCGGAGGGCGGTATCGTGGCTTTACATTATCGAAACGAATAACGAGGCAACCTCACCGTTGGTCTCTCTCTCTCGAGGCTCCTCGCCGTCGCTCCAAGGTCGGAACAGGTGCCGGGAATCGTCAAAGATTCGGTTAATGCCGCGACAAGTGCTCAACGTGCAGCTGCTATCGAGGACGATTTACGAGTGCTCTCGAAATTTCGCTCGATCGCGGAATCGATGGCGCGCCCCACCCCGGGCGCACGCAGCCGCTCGATGCTACCGCGCGGACCAATTAGGGGCGAGCCCGCAAGCTCGCGGCGGATCCTTGCACAGGGCCGACAATCCTGCTCCCGCAGGGCGCTTCCAGTTCCTCGGCGGGCACGGTAATTTCGCTGGGATCCTTCCCGGTCGGGCGAGACGCTAACGTCCCCGCGCCTCTCGTTACGTCCGGGAACGGTGGCCATCCGTCCCGGGATCCCCTTTACAGGTGCGGAGGGCAGGCGAAGTTCATTCCGCCCCGGCGTCCCGGGGCCCTGCCTCGACGGGTCCGTCCGTCGCCATATTACGTGCCGCGCGCTTTCTTCCGCGCTCCCCTGCGCCCGCCGGCCTGCGAGTTTCGCCGTGGTCCGTCCGCGTTAATCGATACGTCGCTCGATTCTTCCAGGTTGATTCGGTACTCCTTAATCCGCTCCTCAGGAACTCCGGTCTCAGCTCGGTGAGGCGCCACGCAAATTTACAAAATACAAAAAAAAAAGGATTAGAACGCGGAAACGCAAGTACAATTTTGCCCCTGGAGATCTCTCGCTCTGACTCGGTAAATCGTCCTCGGGCGCGAATTATCAAAATCCCGCGCCTTGTGACGGCGCACAGTGGGGACAAATAGAAATTTACTGTTCAAAAATCGCTACAGACCGTAATTCTTAACCGATCGAGACCAATTTTTTTTTAAATTAATTGTTAATAAATTTCCAACAAAACTGTGGAGTTCGATTTTTTAAAAAAACTCTTTGAAATGTACAATATTAATAACAATTTGAAAATTATTTTAACCTGTAGTTGAATTAGAAGAATTAAAGTTACTTTTGCATTGAGCTAGCTTACGTAACAGTTTTTTAGGTCACTGAATACGAATCTGTTAGAAACAAATGTTAGAATTAATGTTTGATTAAGTATTGACAGTCGTCAAATTAAAAAAATGCATGTTTTGGCTGAATATATTCTTTTACTCGAATTATTTTGCATATATATGTATGTATATGTATATATATATATAATATCACCAAACTTCAATTGACTATAACTGGCATATTTATTTACAAAAAATCACAACGTTTTGGTCTAAATTCGGACTCTCTTCAGGTGAACTCTTTCACAAGCATTCGACAGGCAATTCGTGACACTGTAATAAGAAGTCGAAATAGTATAAAATTAAATGTGTATATATAGAGCGTGTTAGAAAGCATGTCCGTATATCCCGATTGCAAAAAAAAATAAATGAAAAAAATGTAAAAAAAAATAAATAAATAAACAAATATATATATATTTATTTACATTTATTTTTTTTGTCTTTTTGTTTTATATTTTTTTTAATCTGTCGCTAAAAAGGTAAAGGTTTTGTAATATAAATTTTATATTGTTACAATAAAAAGAAAATATTATGCAATTACTCTTGTATTAGTAAATTCTGGGCTTCAGGATCAATGGTCCTTACTTTTTTTGTCGACAAGTTTCTGAGACAAGTAATTAATGGATCTGAAGAAATTAATAATTTATGCATAATATCTTCGTTTGTTAGTAAACGAGAACATTTTCTTGTAAAGACGAAAACGTTTGAAATCTTTATTTCGAGCTTCCGCGGCTTCCTCCGATAACTGTCCAATTGCAAGATGAAAATATCGAATAACGTCAGCCCTATGTAAAATGACAACTAAAAACATTACAAGCGACTTATTTCGCGAAGTTTTATACATTAGACAACAGCGCCATAGTTTAAACCTACAATCAGATACCGATTGTCTACACCACGCATACTTGTCCATCATAAATAATATTTAACTTTTGGTTTTCTATTTCTACTATTTCGACTTCTTATTACAGTGTCACGAATTGCCTGTCGAATGCTTGTGAAAGAGTTCACCTAAAGAGGGTCCGAATTTAGACCGAAACGTTGTGATTTTTTGTAAATAAATATGCCAGTTATAGTCAATTGAAGTTTGGTGATATTATATATATATATACATATACACACATATATATGCAAAATAATTCGAGTAAAAGAATATATTCAGCCAAAACATGCATTTTTTTAATTTGACGACTGTCAATACTTAATCAAATATTAATTCTAACATTTGTTTCTAACAGATTCGTATTCAGTGACCTAAAAAACTGTTACGTAAGCTAGCTCAATGCAAAAGTAACTTTAAATATTCTAATTTAACTTCAGGTTAAAATAATTTTCAAATTGTTATTAATATTGTACATTTCAAAGAGTCTTTTTAAAAAATCGAACTCCACAGTTTTGTTGGAAATTTATTAACAATTAATTTAAAAAAAAATTGGTCTCGATCGGTTAAGAATTACGGTCTGTAGCGATTTTTGAACAGTAAATTTCTATTTGTCCCCACTGTGCGGCGGCGGGGCGCTGCCACGATGCAGCGAAACTGCAACGTCACAATATATATATATATATATATATATATATATATATATATATATATATATATATATATATATATATATATATATATAAGATATAATATATAATGTACATCTTTGCGATAAAAAAAAATACACAAATGTGATAAAATGTTGAGAGAATGTAAATAATGAAGCAAATAACATGTAGAGTAAATATTTTTTTTATCTAGTTTATCTATAAATATATACATTTATTATTTATTGAAATAATATATACTACTTAAATCAATATCTTGAATTTTTCAATTAAAAAAATACAAATATATTACCGAAATTAATAAATAAAAATCAAAGTACATTATTTGTACGCAATAATAAAAATATCTTGTCAGAAAGAGAATTTATTTAAAAACATTAGAAATATGCATTACAAACACATCATCACGCATACACCCACACAGCACATGATATCATTCGTATATACTGAATTGCTACTCAATATACTATAGATATACAAGATATACTGATAATATCTCTATAACGTATTTTGCAGTATATTATTTTACTGATATTTTAAGAATATTCGAAATTTATCAGTAATATTCGGTCTATTTATGGAATATTTTCAGGATATGCTAAATTGATGAAAATAGTATATTATTTTACTGATATTTTAACAATATTCGAAATTTATCAGGAATATTCGGTCTACTTATCGAATATTTTCAGGATATGCTAAATTTATCAGAATAGTATATTTTTTATCGGATTTTTAGAAAGCATAATAAGAAAGAGACGAAGAGTAAGTGAGTTACCCAATCAGCCGACAATGTTTTTTAAATGTGTTTTTAATATTTATTTTTTATTAATTATATATTTATACAATCCATTGTAAAAATAATATTTATTTAATGTTTATTAAATATTTATTTCACATTAATTATTTATTTGAAGTAATGATTTAGAAAAAATATTTATTAAACGTTTATTTAACGTCTATTTAATATTTCTTTTACATTAATAATTTATTTGCAATAATGATTTAAAAAAAACATTTATTTAATATTTATTCGATATTAATTTAATATTTATTTTACATTACTTATTCATTTGCAATAATAATAATTTTAAAAAACATTTATTTATAATAATGTTTATTTGACATTAATTTAATATTTATTTTACATTACTTATTCACTTGCAATAATAATTTGAAAAAACATTTATTTAATATGTATTTGACATTAATTTAATATTTATTTTACATTATTTATTTATTTGCAATAATAATTCTAAAAAACATTTATTTAATATTTATTTGACATTAATTTAATAATTATTTTACATTACTTATTCATTTGCAATAATAATTTTAAAAAACATTTATTTAATATTTATTCGACATTAATTTAATAATTATATTTTACATTACTCATTTATTTGCAATAATGATTTGAAAAAACATTTATTTAATATTTATTCGACATTAATTTAATATTTATTTTACATTACTCATTTATTTGCAATAATGATTTGAAAAAACATTTATTTAATATTTATTCGACATTAATTTAATATTTATTTTACATGACTTATTCACTTGCAATAATAATTTGAAAAAACATTTACTTAATATTTATTCGACATCCCGGGTGAATTTCGTAATGAGCCGGCACTGGTTTCTGACATTCACCGGACATTAAGAAATATTATATCACATATCCAATTCAAAATTTTATTACTCTTTTTAAACTGAATTTGTTTCTTAAGATGATTTTTGAAAAATTATATATTTGCGCTGGTTATAACATATGTAGACTATGTAACATATGTATAACACTTCATTAAATTAAGAAGTAGTCTACCACGTAAGGCAGTTGGCTCACGATCCAGAGGTCCCGAGTTCGAATCCCACCAAGGTAAGTTTTTTTTTCAGATTTTTCAGATACAAGAAAATATTTATAATCATAGTAGACTGCATCTGCATCTTAAGAAACAAAGTTAAAAAATAATAAAATTTATTTTTTTAAAATAAATAATTTTGGAGATATTCTATAGTAGATACTAGTAATGTAATCAAAATATTTTTTTAATATACTCACAATATACAAAAAAATATTCTCAGTATATACTGAGTAAGCGTTTAGGGCAGACATTAGAACATCCTCAGTACATTCTTAAAATATCATGGACGTATTTCGAATATCAAGAGGATATACGCAATCTACGTTTGTGATATACTGAGTACATTCTCAGAATCTACCTGTGCTGTGTGGGCATACACGTAAATTTATAAATTTATATTATTTATATATGTATATATGCCCGGATAGTTAAATTTGTCAAGAATAGATTTAGAAAACATCTGCTATAAATTTTAAGTCCATTTTCTATTGTTCAACTACTTAGTGCAGCCATTTCGTTCAGTTAGAGAAAACAGACCCTTGAGAGAGTGTCGACGGGAATATAACAGGATCTACAGAACATGATGACAGATTTGACTGCAGAAACTGAGCCGTTTCGTTATCATTTAAATAATTGTATTCTATTTAATTATTCACTAAATGACAGATTCTTTTCGGTTTCTGCAGACAATCTGTTATCAGATTATATCGGCAGAATCTGTCAGCAAAATACGAGTTTAATGCGGATACAGATGATACTGGATCTGTTGTAATATCTACTGCCAATCTGTTATTATGTCATACTATGGGCAATTTGATGTTTAATATAGGTATATATATATTCTCCACAGTTGAATCATATTGCTATTTGATCCTAATTTTGATATAAAGCAAAAAAAGGTGCAAGAGAAAAATAAAATCTCTCTTCTTTAACCTGCCAATATACTTGCCATGATACTTAAGTATGTAAAAGATGCACATTTTTGCAATGGGGGAATGCTCCGTCTTCTTTGTAGTCTTCTATTTATTTATGCGGCAATTATGACTCCTTACGCGAGAAGCACAGACACCTATTTACGTTATAAACAAAATATTAGATATCAAAATTTAAAAATAAAGATAAATATCTTATTTCATATTTTATTAATACAATTGTACGAATATATTACAAGAAAACTATAGTTAAAAACACTACATATTGTACAAATTGTATGTAACAATCAATTTTAAGAAACTTTAAACCTAAAAAACGAAACAATAAACACATGCATATGGATGTATGAGACGCGCACAAAGTACATAGTTATTAAAAATTTTACATGACAGTTAATTTCAAGAAACATTAAATCTAAAAGATAAAACAATAAATCCATGCATATAGCTAAATGACACACACACGTACACGTACAAAATACACAGTTATAAAAAATGTTATGAGTTAATTTCAAGAAACCTTATAAGCCTAAAGGCCGGTTTTCACACGCAATGATTGGTGGCGCCAGGCCGCGCCAGTCGACTAACGCCAGTAAAAATGTAAGTGTAAACACTTGATACAAACTGGCGCTAGTAGTGTGGCGATTATTGGAGGTTATCGGCCAAAGCATATAACCTCAAAATTTGAGGTTATATGCTTGCTGTCATTTACTGTGTGTTTAATAAATGTTAAATATTTTCCATATTATACGCCAATCACTGTGTAAATACTTGTGAGTTTGCTAGTCGGTTCTGGCGCCAATGAATGCCAGTCAGTTGGCGCCACTAATCATTGCGTGTGAAAACCGGCCTTTAAAGACAAAACAATAAACTGGTGCATATAGATATGACACACACACACACACACACACATATATATTAGTCCAGTCACTATGTACATTTAAAAAAGACATAATTTTGACCCAGGATTTTTCTTTTGGGGGGTGTTGGGGGGCTCAAGAAAAGCTTAATCTCAAGTTTTCGACCTCTGTTTCCCGCTTGCTTTTTTTACGGGAGTAAAAAATGGGAAAAAATGGTTTTTCCGCGATAACTCGGTTTCTAATAAATTTACAAGGTCGAATCGGAGCTTATTTTAAAGCTTTTTTTACGCTCTACAAATTATGTCGTATGACATTTTTACGTATGATCGATTGTTTTCGAGACATCGAACGAGAAAGGGAAATAAAAAAGTATGATATTTAGTTTTTTTCTTTTTACTCATTATTGTCGTCCGAAATTGCAAAAATGCTTCAAATAAAACTTGTAGAGCGTAAAAAAACCTACAATTTTTATTTGTTATTTATTTCATTTCGTTGAACATTACGCCTTGTAGAGCGCCTCAAAGTGGAGAGTCGTCGCCATCGCGTCAGCGGCGCGTTGGTTACGTCGATACGCGGCACCGAACGCTTTCGCTAAGATTTCCGACTTCATTGACGCAAAAAAGTAACATAATAGGTGTTTTTTATAGGATTTTTCCCGTTCTACAAGTTACGTTCAGTGATATTTTGGCGTACGATCGATAGTTTTCGAGATATCAAACGAGAAAAGGAAAAATTGAGCATTTTTGTTCGTTTTTTTCTATTTTATCGTTTTTCGCACACGGATCTGTATAAACGCTTCAAATAAAACTTGCACAGCAATAAAAATCGTAAAATGTTCTTATTTATTACTTTCATTTCGTTAAAAATTTCATATCGCACTACGCCTCAAAGTTGCAAATAAATCTTGCAAAGCCTGAAATTATTGTAGCTATTTTGAAACCGTCAAGTTTTCTTAAGGGAATCAAACACGTAATTGCCATTGCAGATAGTTGTTTTGAAATGAAAATCACACTTACCGTTTCATTGAAGAATACATGAAAGCGTGCAGTTTTATATCTAAGTGACAATATTCTGTGAAGTAAGTTTATAAGTAATAAGTGGAAGGTATGTGTAACGGCCTGACTTTATCGAACGCGGACGGGATTTCTGGATCAGGGGTTCGATGACAGGCCCAGAGACAATAATCAATGTGCAATGTACAGATATCGTTTATTACATTTACTCTAAATGCGGTGGTACACACAGACTCGGTATATTACAACGGTCGCCAGACCGGCGGAACGCGGCGTTGCGCGCAAGCGCGGTGTATTGCAACGGCCGCCCGGTTGCGGCGGAACGCGGGAGGTGACGACGGTCAGCAGTGCATCCGCACTCGGCTGGCTAGCGGACGGGTGTCTTATCCCACGCGGGACTCGATCAATTCGCAGATCGCGGTATAATACAACGGTAAGAACGGAACGCGGTACGGAGACGTGAATCGCGGTATATTACATCGGTAGCGGAACGCGGGACAGGGACGAGACTCGCGGTATAATACAACGGTAAGAACGGACCGCGGGACGGAGACGTGATTCGCGGTATAATGCAACGCGGATCGCGGTACAATACGATGGTAGCGGAACGCGGGACAGGGACGTGAATCGCGGTATAATACAACGGTAAAGATGCGGTAGTACGGAGCGCGCTATATGCAATGGACGCGAGTGCACATGCACTTCGTATCGGCGGGACGCGCGAGCGTTTCGGATGGCGGTGTTCCGGCGATACGGGCGTGAGAACCCTCGCTGCGGGGCTGAGCACGCTCGACCGCGCCTGGCCGTAATCGTCGGAACGGAGGGTGGCGTCGGGGACACTTGAGAACCCTCATTCGAGACCCACACTCTGGACCTCGGTTTGCGTGTCGCCCTAGGAGCTTAGGAGAGGTTTTTCGGTCGGAACGGTGTCGGCGAAAAAGGTCCCGTCTCGTCGAGCGCGCCGGCTTATATATGCCGCTCGGTGCGGCGTGTTCGGCGGGAGGGGAGGCCGATCGTCAGGCGCGCCGCGCGGCGGCGGGAGCAGCGCGATCCGTGCTCCCCCCGTCGGCGCTCGTCGGCGTCGCGCGGGAAGGCACCGGTGCGGCGGTTTCCCGCGCACACGGTGCGTTTCGAATGTTTAAAAAAGGTGGGCGCACCGCGCCCTTGTCCTCGCCCGACGGAAGGTCGGTCGGGCGGCATCCGGCGGATGGTAGCCGGGAACGATGCCTTGGTGTGAGGGGCGCATCGTTACATATGTAATTGAAAACATTTTGTTCATTACTTAATAAATAACAAGTAAGACACGAATAACTTGTTATTTATTAAGTAATGAACAAAATGTTTTCAATTACATACCTTCCACTTATTACTTATAAACTTACTTCACAGAATATTGTCACTCAGATATAAAACTGCACGCTTTCATGTATTCTTCAATGAAACGGTAAGTGTGATTTTCGTTTCAAAACAACTATCTGCAATGGCAATTACGTGTTTGATTCCCTTAAGAAAACTTGACGGTTTCAAAATAGCTACAATAATTTCAGGCTTTGCAAGATTTATTTGCAACTTTGAGGCGTAGTGCGATATGAAATTTTTAACGAAATGAAAGTAATAAATAAGAACATTTTACGATTTTTATTGCTGTGCAAGTTTTATTTGAAGCGTTTATACAGATCCGTGTGCGAAAAACGATAAAATAGAAAAAAACGAACAAAAATGCTCAATTTTTCCTTTTCTCGTTTGATATCTCGAAAACTATCGATCGTACGCCAAAATATCACTGAACGTAACTTGTAGAGCGGAAAAATCCTATAAAAAACACCTATTATGTTACTTTTTTGCGTCAATGAAGTCGGAAATCTTAGCGAAAGCGTTCGGTGCCGCGTATCGACGTAACCAACGCGCCGCTGACGCGATGGCGACGACTCTCCACTTTGAGGTGCTCTACAAGGCGTAATGTTCAACGAAATGAAATGAATAACAAATAAAAATTGTAGATTTTTTTACGCTCTACAAGTTTTATTTGAAGCATTTTTGCAATTTCGGACGACAATAATGAGTAAAAAGAAAAAAACTAAATATCATACTTTTTTATTTCCCTTTCTCGTTTGATATCTCGAAAACTATCGATCGTACGCCAAAATATCACTGAACGTAACTTGTAGAGCGGAAAAATCCTATAAAAAACACCTATTATGTTACTTTTTTGCGTCAATGAAGTCGGAAATCTTAGCGAAAGCGTTCGGTGCCGCGTATCGACGTAACCAACGCGCCGCTGACGCGATGGCGACGACTCTCCACTTTGAGGTGCTCTACAAGGCGTAATGTTCAACGAAATGAAATGAATAACAAATAAAAATTGTAGATTTTTTTACGCTCTACAAGTTTTATTTGAAGCATTTTTGCAATTTCGGACGACAATAATGAGTAAAAAGAAAAAAACTAAATATCATACTTTTTTATTTCCCTTTCTCGTTCGATGTCTCGAAAACAATCGATCATACGTAAAAATGTCATACGACATAATTTGTAGAGCGTAAAAAAAGCTTTAAAATAAGCTCCGATTCGACCTTGTAACTTTATTAGAAACCGAGTTATTGCGGAAAAACCATTTTTTCCCATTTTTTACTCCCGTTAAAAAAGCAAGCGGGAAACAGAGGTCGAAAACTTGAGATTAAGCTTTTCTTGAGCCCCCCAACACCCCCCAAAAGAAAAATCCTGGGTCGGAATTATGTCTTTTTTAATCCGTTTTTTTGTACATAGTGACTGGACTATATATAGTTATAAAAAATGTTATGTAGATGTTAATTTCAAGAAATCTTAAGCCTAAGAGACGAAACAATAAACCCGTGCATGTAGATATATATGACGCACACACACACACACACACACACACACACGCACACGCACACGCACACGCACACGCACACGCGCACGCGCACGCGCACGCGCACGCGCACGCGCACGCGCACGCGCACGCGCACGCGCACGCGCACGCGCACGCGCACGCGCACGCGCACGCACACGCGCACGCACACGCACACGCACACGCACACGCACACATACAAAATACAAATAGTTATAAAAAATGTTATATGACAGTTAATTTCAATAAACCTTAAGCCTAAAAGACGAAACAAGAAACCTATGCATGTAGATATATGACACACACAAAACACAAACTTGGAAAAAAATAGTACATTACTATATGGACATACATGCATATAAATATATATTGTAAAATATATCTTTATTTCTTCTCTCCTAACTCTCAGTCATTTGTCTGTACCTCAGCTACTCGATCTACCTCGGTACGAGCCAAAGGAGAAAGCGAGAGAGAAGGAAAATTTTCTATAATAATTAACCCTGTATGATTTCATAGAATATATAAATCGCAAACCTAAAGAACAAACGGGAAATAATAAGTTATAAAAGATAATCCATCATTTGACTACTAATTAACCGAATTTCATAATAATGCGCATATATAGTAAAAATAAGACTGCATGCATACAAACAAGTAAAAAATAAGTCAGAAAAGAAACGATTTATAAATGTAAAATATTAAGAAGTTTTCTATTTTTTTAGTGACTTTTTTATCAACATTTTTGGATGCTTTATTATGTTGAGACAAAGTATAGTAAATACGCATGCGCATAAAAAGTTTTATTAAATAAACTGTTGGAAAATTTAGACATGGTGCTTCAAAAGGTACGGCTTGTGCAAGTTCAAATAAATATTTACCAATATTTTTTTGGAAACAATTACTTTCAAAAGTAGTGACAAATATCTTTTCTAATTCATGGATATAAGAACAAAAATTATGACTTGCTACGTTCAAATTTCCAAATTGATTTTCTTCTGTGGTAGTAAAAGCTCGAAAAGAACAATATAAACTAGTATCATCTATGACAGTCTTGTTTTCATTAAGATAAGTTGTACACGCTTCACATGTATGTATTTGTAGACATTTCTTAATTAAATACCCGCATACATATCTAAACGCATTTTCTTCTGGCAGGTCCATATTGTAGTAGTCGTGATTGGGGATGTCTAAAATTGGACGTGCCGAAGATGGAATGAACGCAGAAGATGATAAAGGACTCGAACATGATTCTCCAATTAAATTTAACATTTCATCTGTATCTACAGCACAATTTTGCGTATCTGTATGTTGTAACAGTTTCATACTGAATAATTTTTTAAAAGCGCGAGTAAACTGTATCGGTGTCGGATTTAAACAATTACCGCCTTGTTGTCTAATGGAACCAAAAAAATTTTCAATACAGTCTTGATTTATTCTTCGTGTGCGAAGATATGGAAAATCATAACATTTTAATTTATTCCAAAGTAGCATTATACTTTTAATTGTTATTTGCCAGCATTCAAAACAATTAACTCTAACACGTGAACCTTTTTCATTAATTACATTTATATTTTTCATAAAATTTATCATTTGTTCTAAGAAATTAATTTGTTTTTCGCTTCCTGTAAATACTTTTCCATATTCTTTTGGGTTATTTATTGCAGAAGAATTTAGAATATCAAATAATTTGTCAAATTTGTCAATGAAATCTATTGTTCCTACTGCCTCACTTGAAAGAAAGCCAGAGGACATCTGAGTACACATGCCTGCAGCTACGCGATTACTAAAAATTTGAACGGCATATTTGACTTTCATTTTTTGAAAACTGGTAGGTTCAATATGATTTTTAGACAGTTTCGGAGCGGTTTTAATCCATTGCTTACTATCTATGTTATAAAAATGGACAATATGAGTCCATAAAGCAACTTTGTCCATTCCAAATTCTATGCGATGTTTGTATAAATTATCGCGTGTTCTTTTCATTAAATGGGGAGTATCAAATATGTACAATATTTCAAAATTGTCAACTAAAAAAATTGAATTGTTTATTGAAATGCCCAATTCACGAGACAGCTGCATGAAATTAGATCCCATATCCGAAATTAAAGCATGCACGGTAGCACCACAATTGTGTAATTTACGTATTATGTCAAATATAATAGGTTTTAATACATCTTTTCTACATGTTGTTTCAACAAAACAAAAACAAACTGGAAGTTTCCAATCACCTGCAATGCTGCGTGCCATAACAACTAAAGCATTTTTGGCAGGTTTCGCTGATCTCTCGTTGCCTGTATTTTCAAATCCAACTATTTCATCTTGTGAAAGATTATAAAATAAATGACCTTTTAAACTCATTTCATCGATGCACAATATACCATGACGTTCTAAAGGCGGTAATGAATTTAATTTTACAGATAAAGCGTCAAAAATTTTGTTGTTTATGCCAGGTTTAATTTGCCATGTGTGCGTGAATGAATGTAGACCACGAATGGAAGGTAATGCAAAATGTTTCCTAAGTTCTCGATAATTTCGCGGACTTAAAAAAAATAAGCTTAAAGCAAACCGTTTAAATTCAGGACTATATCTTCTCCCATGTTTGTTTTTAATTTTCGCGTCAATTTGTGCAGATAATAATTGTGCAAAAGTAGTCGGTAGTAACTTACAGCCTAATTGACGAAGAATTTCGTGTTCCTTAAATTCTTCCTGAGACTTTTTCTTGCTTTCCAGGTTCTCAACTTTCTTTCGAAGCCGTCTCAGTCTTTCACGCAGCATTTTATTTTCTGCTTTCAATTTTAAATGTTGTTCTCTCCATTTCTTCTGCCGCGAAGTTTCTTTTACAGCTGCTGAACACATGCTGCTGGATGTGCTTCTAAACAATAGAGAAATATTATAACATTACAGAAATATATTGCATGTATTGACAAAAAATAAAATTATAAAACTAGAAAAAATATAAATATATTGAGAAAAATTAAGTAACAATTTCAATAATTTTACAATCCTGTACAGGAAAAAAGTAAAGTACAAATAACATGAAAATTTTGAAAACTTCTAAAGAAATGTAATTAGATACTGAATATATTATGCAATCATGTAAATAATTATTTTTTACATTTATTTTTATTGTTTCAAAAAATTAAGAGAAAAACGACAAAATAATATACAATATGAAACTGAGAAATATAAGTTGAAATATATTTTAATGCGTGCATGTGTTTATAAATCGAAATAATAACTGTCATAAACTGTATATCTTTACAAATAATACAATACAATTAAAATGCACACACATAATGTTGAATGAAGTAAAAACTCACGGTTTAGCAATTTCAGCATCTCTATCCATGGATAGTGTTGCGTTTGACGGCTGGATACCACTGAAACATATCACATACATTTTTCATACCCTACATTGATAGAAAAATAAAAAATATATATTTTGCAAAAAAAATATATTATAACAGCAAAATCTATTTTTGTTATTATAGAAATATGTTATAAGATATATAGAGGTTGAAAAACCTGTTCGTTTCTTCTTGTTGTTCAATAACTTCAATCATTGCTTCATCTTCCTTATCATTTCTTTCTTGTGTATGTTCTTCTGATGCTGTTGTCACAAGTGTATTGCTATAAAAGTTATATTATGGATAGTATTATTATATTTCATATATTATCAAATATTGTTTATATTATTAAATGTATATTATTATTTTATATTATCAAATGTTTTTTATCTTATCAAATATATAGTATCATTTTATTATTGTTCATTATTAAAAAATTTAAATATTATTTAGAATAAACAATAATGTGCAGTATAAAAAGTTTATTACTTACTCTCTTCCAAAAAATATTGTAGGTACAGCATCAGGATGAAGAGAAGCTCTTTTTTGGCCTATTTTGTACCACTTTTCTTCAAAATGCAAGTGGCATAGTCGATAGTTGCGATGACCATATTCTGGGCCCATCACTTGCAAGTCGAGTCTTCCGCATGCATTTATCCATTGCAACCATCTAAAAATGTTATACCAATTTGTTATTAACATGAAAAATATATTACATATATATAGATAGATTTTAGGGAAATATGAAAATATTGAATTATATATGTGTGTGGATTCAATATATCTATATAAAATTATATACATGCTTTAAAAAATGATAATTAAAACAAAATTGTACCTATCATGTTCCTTAGGAAATAAAAAAAAGTGTCTTTTCTCCGTAATATTGTTGCACTCCTTCGCAACACACCATAAACTTGATTTACGATTCGACATCTTTTTCTATGTTTTTCCTGTCTTCTAAGAAGCAGCACCTGCAACAAAGCTAAGATCAAAAGTGCTTTTTGCAAGGGAATAGAAAATCTGTACAATCTTATTTATATACAGATTAACTATTCCCTCTAAGAGTGAATATAATTTTTCTTGGTTAACCTTCAATTTTCAGTTTTATTTCTTTCACTCTTTATATAATTGAACACTGTACATTAACACTGAACACTCCTGCTCACTTTCTTTATCTTTTACGTCTAACTCCGATTTCTCGCACACTTGACGCTTGACACTTCACTTCTATGTAAGTCGTAAGATGTCTGTTACCGCCAATTTTAACCGTTATATAGGTAGGAGAGAAAGCGCTATATATAGGAAATAGAGAGAGGAAGTGCGACAGAAGATCAGTTATGTGATTGGTTATCTACTTAGCTCGCGCATGTGCAATTGAATTTCGTACACGCTGAAATCGGGAGAGTTGCGCTACTGTATATACTGTGGTTCGGCACTATGGATGCCGACGACGCAAAAAACATACAAGAGCAGCTTGAACTGATACAAAATCAGCAACAGACTCTACGGCACACCGCGAAAAATCAATTAAAGGTGATAAATGCTACGATAGGCCACATGAAAGCCTTAGAAAAATCGTTATACCATAACGAACAACTGCTGACGAACGTCACGACACGAATACAGCTGAACACAGCCAAGTATGCAAGAAGAGAAGCGATAGACGAACAGTTATTAATAATAACCGCAATTACGGAAGATCTAATGGAAGACGTGAAAGACACGATCGATTACCTTACATATTCGCGAGGAGGAATCATACTCACCCGCTTACTGCCGATAGAAAGAATAATAACAGAATTAAAAGAGGCAACGTCACAATTGACGAGAGGATCTCATTTCCCGTTTAAGGTTAGAATAGAGGATTGGAACGATATACAGAACTACGTAGAAATCAACGCATATTACGAAAACCCGAATATCTACACGATAATTAAATTTCCCGTGGTAGCATACCCCGCGTACGAAATAATAAGGACGACACCACTACCTGTCCACAACCACGCTAACATTTTTACATTTCTACGAATTACCCACAACATCCTAGCAATAGATAAAGAAAATCATAATTACATAACGTTAGAAGAACGCGATTTAAATGATTGTAAACGAAAAGGAGAAAAATATATATGTAACCGAAACTACCCGGTATACCGTATAAAAGCCGACGCAACATGCGAGGTGCAGGTTTATGTAAAAACACCAGGATATGTTGTGACCGAAACAACGATTATATTTAATAAACAATTCACGTAGCCACTTACTTTGGCTGGAATAACTGTCGCCACTGTGTTTTCAAGCCTCAACACAGAAAGCCATGTATATATCGTTGCTGAATTCCCTCGCTCTCCTCGTGGATAAGATGGCCGCCGGAACTGCGTCTCAGACTCGCACGGACAGGCACGACCACGCCCTTGTAACGAATTTCGCATACGGGAAAGGATGCTTGCGGGGTTGCAATAATTATGTTCTTTGTTTTGTAATAACAAACAATAAAGTATATTTCTCACTGCACCTCGATTCACGATTACAAACAATAATGCTTTGCAATTATCGGTATCGCTATTTGGTATTGCGCGTTGTAAGGAGTGTTCGAGACTCTCAATACGGTATCCCGGATTTGTACGGGAAGCTCGTAATTCGCACGTATTTCGTACACGGCCACGGGATAAGTTGATCGGCTTCGATTTATTATGCCTCTGTACGCTTCGAAGTATCGCGAAGAACTGTCCGGAAGAGATGGGTCGGTTTCTCCCACTTTACTTTTCACGCATGCGCGCTATATCTCGGTTCTGTACCGCTGGCTCCTCACGGCACGCCCCTCTGTCTCGTACTACCGAGGGTGTAGATGGTGCTACACTCCCTACACTTTTAAGCAATCACGCGCTTGGCCGATACGCTTGCCCAGCATCAAATTGAGTCAGGATGCTGTAAGGAGAGTGCAGCAACGTGTAGCACTGACTCGTTGCTGCACCGGCATTAATTCGCACGGATGCGAAAAGTGCCACTCGGTATTACTCCGAATGACACTCGGAAGTGTCGAACGAACCATCCCGCAGGTAGGTATGCAAGGATAATCTGTTATCCTTTCTTTATTTTCAGGTATTCATCGACTTCATCGAGGGATCGTCCGGATTCACCGTTACCGACGGTGTAGACAAGGTAAGTATTACGCAGGTAAGTAAAATCAATATAAAAATGTTAACGCATAATCGCTCTCTTAAAACTAACGTTTATCGACAGGAAATAAAGTCTAAAATCAACGTAATCACATATAAAACATTGTTGCGGCAAAACTAATAAAAAAGTGTAAAAAGTGCACCTGAGTGCAGCAAGGTGCAACTCTCAAAACTACCGCAAATCATTGCAAAATAATATAAATCGACGTAACTCGATCTCCATGGCCTTTCTCTATTGAAAGTGTAAGTAAAATGATGCTCTAAGCATCCTCCGGTAATCTATATAAAAGTGCGGCAAGTGCAGGTAAGTGCAAATGCCGATATTGGTCTGAGTCGTTATTAAACGGTAGGATCTATTGTGAAATGGCACAAAATAAAGTTTTCTATCAAAAGTGTAAGTTAATAACCGGTATTTCTGTTCCTTGTCAGGATGTATCAAAAGTGTAGCAAGTGCACACGAGTGCAAATGCTCGTATCGTACGGAGCCGCTACCAAACGGCGTGAATCGCTGTAATATTGTTGAAAACATGTTTTTCTATTGAAAGTATAAATAAACGGTATTCCTACCCTTTGTCCGAATAAGTGAAAAGTGGAGCAAGTGCACACAGGTGCAAATGCCTGTATCGTACTGGGTCGCTTTTAAACGGCATAATATGTTGTATTTCTATTGAAATGATGTAATTCTATCGAAAGTGTAGCTGAATCTACAGTACTTAATTGTCTGAATAAAAGTGTCGCAAGTGCAACCGAGTGCAAATGCGAATATCGGGTTTTTTCGCTTTTTCTCGACATGTGTCGATGTAATTCGGTCAAATGAGTCTAATTCTATAAAAAGTGTAGATTAATTATCACGCAATCGTGAAGGTGTAACTGTACTCTGTACTCTGGCTGAAGGCCTGCTTTATCGAAATAAAATCTTCAAAATGAACTTAAAATAAATAATATTTTCGCAGTAAACTAATTATCACCGCGTTCCCGTCGCTTTCTTATAACTAATACCTATCGGTATGTCGCACGCACGAGTGCACCGCACTCGGCGTCTCCTGCACTTTGGCAGTGTCATCGCTTCGACTCTTTATGGCTCAACGGGCCTAATTAAAGTATAAAGCGTGAATAAAATGTATAACGTCAAAATCATTTCCATGTTTGGAAACGCTATAAAAATCGGTAGAAAAATAATAAAAGATATGACCAGAAATTCTCTGAACTGCATTACGGAAGTGCGCAAGGTGTAACTGTTATTTGATTTGAATGTATCAGAAGTATCATATAAATCGCGAATATTGTGAATAGAATCAGAATGAAAAATAGTATTATTAAATAAAAACGATCCGCCGTCATTGCGCGATCGCGTGGCGTAAATCTGCGCTTCCAAGTGTAAAAAGTGTAATGCAGTTTGGCTCTAAAACTAATCTTACTGACGCGTTCGCGTGACTCTACTTATTAACACACACTTATAAAATTTATCCTAATCTTAACGTAAAGGGTTTTCTCTTTTTATTTACAGGTTTTGGTAATGTGGTTCCTCCTGGGATTCCTGTGCATCTGGCTGCTGTACCTGCATCACCTCCCCTACGAAGATCAGGCTGTCATCGGGCCCGGGGATTCCAGCGGGCTGACTGCTCGCTGCCAACAGACGCTGCACCTGCTCGAGGTCGATCGGCGCGTTCTGACCCTGGCTGTATGGCGTGTCACAATGCCACGGATGTTGCACTTCTCTGCGATGACTGCACCCTGGTCGAGTCGGGTGTCTCGTCGCCCTTGGCCTTCCCTCTCTGCGTCGTCTGCACCTTAGCATACGTGTCGCCCATTGTACTTGGTTGCTGTGAGCTAACACGGCTCGAGGCCGGGGACGAAGGCAAAGCCTTCGGTCCCAATGTAAACACCTGCGAAAAACGGTAAATATTGTCAAACGTGACCCTATGGATAACCCTTATCGAACCACAAACGTGGCTATTCTTAACACCGAAAAAGCAAAAGCTGACAATTCAATGTAACGAGCAGGCAGAACAAAAAGTAGAAATCGAACGAACAGGAAAACTAAGAATCAACGAAAATTGTAAATTAACCACACCCGACATTATTATAAAAACAAAAAAACAAAAGACTATGAAACAAATAGAAATACACTTAGCAGATTTTAACCTGACACTAATAAACGAAAATAAAAACACTAACGAACAAGCGAAAAAAGAAATTAGACTAGAACCCGTAATTAGAAATCCAAACGAATTAATGGAATTAAGCCTAGACATAAGTGACATAAATAAAGAGTTGGAAAAACCCCAAGACACCCTAATAAAAAATCCCTATGTTATATATCCCGTAGGATCGACACTTACGATAATAGTAATATTAAGCATAATAGGAATAAGTATCTATGTAACAAAAAGAAACAAGAAACGAGCAAACGCCCGACCGCAAATACAGGGCGACTCAGCGATGTTATACTAGAAAATAAGAAAAATGTAACCTCAGAAAATAATAAAGAGAATAAACCATCCTAATAGAAATAAAAATAGGATAAGCAGCGAAAAAGTGTAACGAAAACTACAGACCGTAGTTTCCTTCTCTCAAAGGGGGAGGGATGTTGCGGCCCCAATCAATGTAATAATAAATAAGATAATACTAAGAAAGACCGAGAATATAACATTAAGCAACGCGACCGCGAAAGCCCGAAAGCATTACGCAAAACCAAATCAGCAAGAGTATGAGTTGCACGATCGGCCTACATCCGATCGGGCGACTCAGCGATAACGAAGGACGTAAGAGATGATAAAAGGAAGCGAGAGAAGAAGACGAGAGGGCAATTGGAGTCGCGGAGTGACGGACGTTTCACGCGAATAAGCTGTAACTCAGAGTGATTATTAAAGTTATCATTTATTGAAAAGTGTCATTTTGATAATCCTTCCCGCCTTCTCCGTGGATAAAAAGATCCCAGGTGTCCCGCCGTAAAAAGGGGACACAACAGATCAATATAACCATTTTTATCCGTAATTACCGTAATCTGGTCTTTATCTGCTCTCGTGACAAAAATGTCATTGTTGTTCCTAAGAAATACTTTACAGTTTTTGAACTCATTTAAAATGTGACGGTCAATATAGTCTAAGTGTCTGGATTTGTTAAGGAAAACCTTCAGCGATTCCGCAATTAAGTTCCGCACATCACTAACTATATTCGCCGGCAATTTATAACAGTTAGTTTCGAAGTTCTTTACAACCTCTAGAGTAGTCGATCATTCACATCACCATTGGTGATGGATAAGCCGAACTTATCTCCAAAACTCAAAAATCTCGAAACATTGTTTGGAATTGATTTTTTGCTAACGTTAACGAGCCACTTTGTTCTGTCGTTATTAAAAACTGAACTGCATGTATTGTATCTAGCAAACGTTCTATTTTTGTTAATCGACGTGTTTTTTTGCGTGAGATTGAAATTAGTTAATTTGTGCTCATATTAGCACTGAAAAAATCTATTAGAATTCTTTCTGGTAAACGGGAGTGTAGACAACTTCTGATTTTAAATGCAATAAATGATGATTAATATCTTTACTTTTGAGATTGAAAATTGACTTTTTGTACCGCTGATTAAAACTATTAAACCTATGTTTTACGCTGTTACTCCTAAAGGTGATGTTAGAACGCATGTGTGCAATGTGTAGTGGTAAAACGTCCTGTCGTCTGCACCGGAGTAGTAAAATTAGCTGTTATCTTGCTTTGCAGATCTTTTTCTTATTGTTAATCCAAGATTTTATCAGAAAAACGGTGTTACTTCCAAATTGCTTGTTTATCATATGAAAATATTTTTCATGGTCAGGAGACATCATTTTGTAGGTCGATGATGTGTAATAAATAGAATTAATTGTTTCTTCCGCGAATAACTTAATTTTTAGTTTCGTTTTTTATTCTATCTTCAGAAAAAGATAAAATAATTTAAATTTCCTAAAATTAATTTTGCTTATGTTGTAACGATGCACCCCCAGAAAATGCATCGTTCCGGCTTAATACCTCGCCGACGCCGCCCGGCCGAACATCCGCCGGGCGAGGAACGGGCACGGTGTGCCCAAATTTTAAACACTCATGTAACGCGAACGGACTTACCGCGGCAACCGCCTCGACGCGCCGAGCGGTACCGACCGCGCCCGAAGACCGCCGAACGCGACCGCGGCGTCGGGGCGCCGTAATCTTCCGCCGCACCGTCCCGGCGCTCGCGTCCGCCGCCGCTACCCCCACCGCCGCGTAACGACGCCGCGACGGCTATATAAGCCGAGCATTTGTTAGCAACAATTGCGATTTCCTGATCACCGTTCCGACCGACCGCACCGATCTTGAATTCCCGCACCCGCTTTTCCAAAAAGCAAGTCCGAACGAGGGTAGAGCGCCTTTGGCATACTCTGTCTTCACCGAGCGCGTCTCGGCAAACGACGAGCTTCGATTGCAACCTGCCACCGGAGGTAGAGTGCTTCTCTGTCTCCACCGAGCGCTTCTCGGTGGTTGGTCTCGTGTCTTTCTCGATCTCATTCCACGCGACCGCATCGCTGCTTCCGCGCCCCACGCCCGCGCCGATACCTGTCGCCCCGCAATTCGGTCCGCGGGACCACCGAAAGTTACCGCGCTTTTACCTCGCGCTGCCCACGACAAACCGATTATTGTATCTCGCGCCCATCGAATCATCATACGCCCCGCGAGCATTTATTCATTGTACGTACCGCGCTTTGCCTTGCGTCGCCCGCGACAAACCGATTATTGTATCTCGCGCCCCTCGAATCACCCTACGCCCCGCGAGCGTTATTCATTATACACACCGCGCTTTACCTCGCACCGCCCGCGACAAACCGATTATTGTATCTCGCGCCCATCGAATTATTACACGCCCCGCGAGTACTTATTATCGCAGCCATGCGAATACCTTGTAAATATCCCGAGCATTTATCAAATAAACTCTTGTTACGTTGTTAACCCGGCGATACACTTCATTTTGCCAACCTCGCCTTGCATCTGTTCCTCCGCGCCTCCTTCGAACCCAGACCAGCCGCGAGCTAGATCCGCGCTTCGAAGACGGGTTGTTTTAATGTTATTGAAGAGGAAACACTTATTGTAAAATTGATTATAATACCAAGACAATTATATATAACAATTTCAAATGGCACAACGGCTTTTTTATTTTTTACGTTAATGTTAATGCTGAAAAGTCTATAAGGATATTGCGGACAAAATGATGCCCGATCGGGATACAGCCACGAAAAGGGAAGACCTGCGCATGGCATCGAAATTAGCGCTATTCACAGGCTTTGTAAGCATATTTAGTAATAACGAGGATTCTTTAAAATGAGCTCCGCCTTAAAATAGCATCAATTAAAGTGAATCCACTGCTGAGTGTTGAAATTATACGATTTTATCCGTCACAACGAATAGACCAAGAGAAATGCTTTTTCCAGTCGATAATTTCGAATGTTGCTGACGTATCTATTTCGTTGCAAATGCATAATTATGAAATGATAATCGGTAGTAAATGAGAGATATATGAATTAAGACGATGTGTACATTACCTAAACAGTATTTTTGTATGATTACAAACTATCTTTATCTGATTTTTTTAGTAGTGACAATGTCCGAATAATTTGCGTTAGTATTTTTGTGTAAAAAAAATATGACGATTATATTACAGTATATCTGAAAAATGTTAAAAAATAAAACAATTGTTAAAAGGTATCCTGTATATCATAGCATCGATTTGCTTTGCTTGTATGAAATGTTAATAACGCGTAAGATAATATAATCATTAAAGTAATATTTCTTAAACGTATATTTCATACTTAATTTTATTTCATAAATACTATCATATTTATTTCTATGAGTCGTTTTCATTTATTACGCTATTATGATTTTAACATAATTGTAGAAGCAGGATGTGTAAATTATTACCGTTCCATCCAAATGTAGTTTTTGGTTAAGTTTAAGCAACCCCCCCCCCCCTCGGGAGGGGGGGAAGTGATAGCCTATATTGTAGCGCTTGACGAGAGGAGTTGAGTGGTGGTAGTCTCCCTTGTTAACTCCCACCCGTTGAACCCCTAGAGGGAAAAATGTAAAATAATTTAAAAAAGGCTATAGCAGCTATTTTGAGTATTGGAAGGCATAAACGACTAATATTACGTTTTTTTTTTTTAAAGCAGAGAATACTTTATTTCGCGAGAAAGTCGTTGCTTTACCAAAACACAACATTTAAAGCAGTAAATTGTTGATAAATTTAAGTCTTTTTGTTAATGCAGTGAATGGCACAAACACGATAACTAGGGCCCCTTGATTTGACTGTGGTTTCTGGTAGTATTTTTTACGCTGAACAAAAAATGATATAGGTCTTATAGGGCTAACTGCTTTAGTTTTCGAGATATGCAGTATTAAAGCTCAAAATAAATATAATATGAATTTAAATAATACTTCAATTGTGTGTGCATAAACAGTACACACGTAAGCGAGAAAAAAACTACCGCACCTCCCCCGAAAGCAGGGGGGAAGTGGGGGTGAACCTCGGTTCGCGTGAAAAGTGTATGCGTGAACTATTTCAACATATACATTAGTCATTTATGTCTTCCAATACTCAAAATAGCTGCTATAGCCTTTTTTAAATTATTTTACATTTTCCCCTCTAGGGGTCCAACGGGTGGGAGTTAACAAGGGAGACTACCACCACTCAACTCCTCTCGTCAAGCGCTACAATATAGGCTATCACTCCCTCCCCCCTCCCGAGGGGGGGGGGTTTGCTTAACCCTAACCTAGTTTTTATACTATTATTTATTGTATCGATAGCTTGACCCTTTCAGTCCCTGGCGGCAATATATTAACCACTTTTTGAGCCTTCTTTCCTTCATCGTAACTTTTAGTATAACTGCAAAAACTTGCATTTTTTTTCTTTTTTATGTTGCTAAGGTTCAAACTTGATAATCAAGTAGCATATTTAGCAATATTGTTTATAAGTTTTTTTGTTATTAACAAATTTACACCAAAAAACGCACCACTTTTTCGATTGAATTTGATTGTAACGAAATTTGATAATTAATGTATACCTTAAAACATGGTTTCTTATGTTTTCGAGGTCGCTGATTACGAATCTGAAGTCAGATTTTCAAAATTCAAAATGGCGGATTCAATATGGCGGACGAATTTAAAAATCAACCGGATTCTTTTGAAACTTGTTACTCGAGGGTTTTCGGGGTCGCTGATTACGAATCTGAAATCAGATTTTCAAGATTCAAAATGGCGGATCCAATATGGCAGACGAATTTGTAAAAATCAACCGGATTCTCTTGAAACTTGTTTCTTGGGAGTTTTTGGCGTTGCTGATTACAAATCTGATTTCAGATTCGTAATCAGCGACCCCGAAAACCCTCGAGTAACAAGTTTCAAGAGAATCCGGTTGATTTTTAAAAATTCGTCCGCCATATTGAATCCGCCATTTTGAATTTTGAAAATCTGACTTCAGATCAGCGTAATCAGCGTAATCAGCGACACCGAAAACCATATACTCAATACGTTTTATAGATATTTGGCTATTCCCTTAATTATGGGACTGAAAGGCTTAAGCTGTTTATAAAAAAGTAAAAAGTATTTTGAGACGAGTGGCCTGCACTTTGACACGGTACATTTGGACACCGTTCACTTGGACACGGTCATTTAAACACGATCAATTGGACACCGTTTATTTGGACACCGTTCATTTGGACACGGTGCATTTGGACACCGTTCATTTGAACACGGTGCATTTGGACACCGTTCATTTGGACACCGTTCATTTGGACACGGTGCATTTGGACACTGTTCATTTGGACACGATCATTTGGACAAGATCAATTAGACACCGTTTATTTGGACACGGTTTATTTGGACACAGTAAAAAATGCGATTTGTGCAGTTGGACACCAAAATGCGCGACCTGTGCAGATAGACACCAAAATGCGTGACTTGTGCAGTTGGACACCGAAATGCGCGACCTGTGCAGATGGACACCAAAATGCGCAACCTGTGCAGATGGACACGAAAAATGCAACATAGAAGTAAATCATTGCTCCACTAGCTAATTTCAGTAAAAAAAAAGGTAAATAAAAACAAATTACTCTCAGCGATTAATGTAATACAGTCTATATTGTATCATGGAATTACATACTATTTATTATACTTTCTTTGTTTTTAACTTTTTAATAAACAACTAATGCCAACTGCAATCTTCACAATACTCTATGTGATAACCTCGATAACATAGTTCAAAATTATTGAAATTGCCTCCTTATCTCTGCATAATTACCCCTGATTAGAATATTATATACAATAGATAAAATAATAATGATTTGATAACAAATAAATTAAATCAATTGAATAGATACGAGAGTAGATGAGAGTAGCCAAACCGATGACTAGTGTAGACAACGATTCAGCGAACCAGGATATTGAGGAGCGAGACAAACTTGAGCTCTTTATAGAGGAGTGCAAAAAACATGCCTTTTCCGATGGAAAATATTTCAAGATCGATATAGAAAAATCTTTGTTTCGTGGCCCACTTATTGGTATTTGTCAATTGTGCCCATACAATAAAACGATAATAGCATCTTTCAAATCGCCATCAAATTTTGCAACGCACATTAAGGTATGTTTGAGGACAATTCTTTCGATGGGAACATAAACTGTTCATTAAGTAAACTGATTTATCCGAATTTTTGTCCTAATATAAATACATTTACAGCTGAAGCATTCAGATGATTATCAAGCCTTCTTGGATTATAGAAGAAATAAACATCAACAGCCGGAAGATCGAGATCGAGAATCCAAAACCATTACGTGCCAATTTTCACAAAGAAATTTCGAAACAAACGTCACGAATTACGTTCTCGAAAGTATGGCACCCTTTTGTACTGTCGAGATGCCTAGTTTCCGAAAAATGTTTGACGGTGAGTCTAAATTAAATATTTTATCAAGCTTGTAAGGAGAGAAATCTTCTGGTAAGAAATTATAACTACACTAGGATTTTGATTTAATGGTCAGTGACGCGACTGGTTTTGCGTGTAGTCTTTACAGAGTTTTGTTCCTTCCGTTCCTTCCAATAAAAATGTCAAACGTGACTCATTTAAATCCATGAACGTGGATTTATACATTGTTGCATTTTCTAATTTATAATTGAATTCGCTTTATTATTATAGATTTAAATATAAAGCAATATAACAAGACGTTGAAGCATATCTCGAGGAATACGCTTTGCAGACGGATTGAGATTTTGTATAAGGATAAAATAAAGGAAATTCGCACCAATCTTAGGAAAGACGCGATTTACATCTGCACTACAACAGACATATGGACTTCAAGAAGTCGCCGATTTATAGGTGTCACAGCACATTGGGTGAGACACAACTCAAGATCATAGCCATTGTCGAAGATAGATATTGTTGCGCCTGTGCTGGACACCCGTTTGTGGGCTGAACTTGGCTCCGCTGACCGCTCCGCGGAAGCTTTGTGCTGAAGCGCGTCCCTTGACTACGGAATATTGATTTATTGATTTCACGTCGATTGTCAGATTTACGGGGAGACTCGGAACGTTCTCCTTCTGTAACTTCAAAAACGCTTTTCTGTACAAAGTTCTCGAATAAACCTGTGTTCCTTGTTTTGATAAGTGAGTGTTCTCTTTTCCTCTCGTGAGTCCGGGAGTGCGCGGCGCAAACGCGAGTGATCAGTGACAGCGGAACGCAGCGCAACAATATTTTCTCAGTACACACAAATATTCTACAGATAGGTGAACCTAATACATATTTTTCGGATTTTTATATTGCAGATTGATTCAACGACGTTAATACGGAAGTCTGTTACCATCGCGTGTCGAAGATTTCCTGGAACACATTCTGCGGAACAAATAGTGGATGTTTTGACTGATATTAATACCTTTTTCGGTTTAGATGTAGAAAAAATAGTGGCAACTGTCACCGATAATGGGTCAAATTTTGTGAAAGCTTTCCGCGAGTTTGGTGCAAATTTAACAGACAGTTTTTTGTATGGTAAGTGATCATATTTATTATAAATAACGTGGTATTCGAGTTTAGTTTATATAATACTCAAAACATGTGTTTATATTTCACTGAATTTTAGATGCAAAATCAGATTTCGACGAGAACGAATCACTTGCCGTTAATCTGCCTTCTACAGCAGATTCGAGTATAAGTAACGATCAGGACGCCCCTCCTGAAGTCGATCAAGCGATTCATGACGAGATCGGTTTTCTCAGTTCGTTGTTGCCTAAACATTTGCGATGTGCAAGTCATACCTTGAATTTGATCGCAGCTGTCGACATTTTGAAAATAATCAAGTTCTCGAATTATCTCTCCTCAATTCATTTTCGAGTTCTAGAAAAGTGCACGGCAGTGTAGAATGTCCTCCGTTCTCCAAAGTTGAACGAAATCATGCAAGAACATTTAGGAGCCGCCTTACCTCGTCCCGTCGTCACACGATGGAACTCATTATACGATGCCTTAGAGCGCATTGTTGCTTTCAAGCAACAAATTGTACAAGTTAGCCCTCTAGTTGGAATTTCAAATATATTAACCGAGAATAAATTCAGATACCTCAAAGAATATTTGAGAATCTTAAAACCACTAGCAGTGACAATTGACCTCTTGCAAGGGGAAAATTTTTGTTATTACGGGTATCTCCTCCCATCTTTGGTATCCTTAAAAAAGAAATTAAATGGATTGCATCAATCAAATCCATATGCAAGTACGCGGTATGGACCGCTGGTAAATGGTATAATTGAGTCACTAGACAATAGGTTTCAACCATTCTTCGCTGTCGAAGATGAAATCGCAGGAGCTGCGATCGCAGCCGTTAGCCATCCACGCTTTAAAGCAAGATGGCTTATTTTCTTTCCTGACTCAATTCGTCGGAAAGTAGAAAATCTGGTTTTAAGAGCCACAGAGGAGTATCGCAAGGAAAGGGAAACGACTTCATCAGAAGTAAACGTGCGTGAACAGCAAAACGACGATTTTTTTTATTTCAGAGAGGAAGCTGAAATAGCTGCGCCACTTGAAAATGAAACTGTGAAGGTGCCAATTCATGGGACGCTGAAAAACAGCGTTGAGCGTCGTCACGTGACATCACTATGATGTCAGCGTCAAGAAAGAGAAGTTGGATTTTTCCAACTTCAAGCGTCAAAACCAAAGCAGCGCGAAGACGCCGAAATTTTGACGCTGTTTTCCTTTTCATGAATTTCAGTTGACGCCGGCGTCAATTGTGGTCATGCGACCTTCTTGCCGCTGAAAATGAGCGTCGAGCGTCAGCATGAAAAGGCACCTTGAGCGTCGAAATACATGGCAAGTCCAAGCACCAACTTGGACATGTTAAAACAGTTTCCCCTAATAAGAAAATTATTTATCAAATTTAATACGCCGTTGCCGTCATCTGCACCTGTAGAGCATTTGTTTAGTTTTGCAACAATGATGAATTTACCGAAATGGAATCGTTTATCGGAAGAACACTTTGAGCAGAGAGTACTGATGAAAGCAAACGCTGCAAAAGCTTCAAATACTGCAAATCCTCGACAAAATGGCGATTAGATTTATGCCGATATACAAATTATTTTTGAATAAAAATATTGATGCTTATGTGTTTTTTTTTGCGTAATCCTACTATCTCTGATTTTTCAATGTCATTACAATAAGAATATAATTTAAATATATGATGCGCTTGTCTGTAATGTTACGAAACATGTCTATCAGATGTTGAAAGGAAGTAAATCATCGGCAGGAAATCATATGAATGATTATAGTTTTAAGACATATACCAACGCTTTAAATCCCGATTCAACTTTATTCCATCTAGAAACGGGTAACGAAATCAATTTTGTTACACGTTACAAATGTATTGAGTATCTAAATTGATTTCGTTACTCGTTAGAAAAATATCGACTAACAAAATTTATTTCGTTATTCGTTACATTTGTAACGAGTAACGAAATAAATTTTGTTACGCGTTACAAATGTATTGAGTACTTAAATTGTTCTCGTTACTTGTTAGAAAAGTATCGACTAACGAAATTTATTTCGTTACTTATTAGAAAAGTATTGACTAACAAAAAAAAATTTGTTATTTGTTACATTTGTAACAAGTAACGAAATTAATTTCGTTACGCGTTACAAACTTATCGAGAAACAGTGGCATATTGCTACATGTGTAACGAAGTAACGAAGGAAATTTACTTACTCGATACATTTGTAACTAGTAACAAGTAACGATCGATACAGATTTTAGACATTTCTGATCAGCATCACATAAACTATTTATTTCCAAAGTTTTAACTAATTTCACTGAAGCCCAAAGTACGTATAATTATGGCGGTCCTTTGCTAATATAATCCACAAAATAATTATACATTTAAATCTTTATTTTTCTTTTTATTTTTTAAGCATGATAAAGCAAATTCAACATATCCTTTTCTAAAAAGGAGACGTAAAGTTTATTGTTGGCGCTTTTCCGCGATGCCGATTGGTTCTCTTGCTGCGCTTACTTCATTTGCAGCTGTCATAGTATATTTTGACAGTTGTGTGTAGGGGTTAATAGTGTAATAGTAATAGCATAATGTTAAAGCTAAATAGCGCGCGCGAAGCGCGCGTCTGTAGTGTCTAGTAGTACTAAATTTTGTATATTATTTTAATTATAAAGAGGCTTTTTTTACCCGAATTATATATAATCGTTATTATTTAAAAAAAGTAAAAAAAACGTGCAATGTATTTTGTAAATTCATAAATTCAACTTGAGCGGTAGATTTATTTCTCCTTATCAAAATCATGTCACAAAATTATGTTACCTGACTTTGAAGCCCGCTGCTAAAACAGGTGCTTCAAGGTCGGATACTTCCCGGTTTCCAGAACAACGACAGCCAATCACAGGGCTCGCAGAAATGTCGGCTGATCCAGGCGCGGGAAAGCCTGTCGATTTCAACCAGACTGCCGACCAATCACAGACATTGACGATCGAGGAAGTGGAGATCTTCGCTGAACAGGACTTATCCCAGCAGGAGATCTACGTGCAGCTTGCGGAGGCTCAAATAGAGCAGATCATACGCCAAGGTGGGGTACAGCCCGCTGGAGATCAGCAGCCGCAGAGCCACGAGACCGACGAGGGGCAGAGGGCAGAGGAGCAGGTCGCAGAACGAACCACGGAGGAAGCAGCGGCCGGTGCATCCCTCCCCGATTAGTTAAAGCCATCCCGTTGTATTTTATTTTATTACAAGGTCAAGAGTAAATGACGTTTTATGTTTTGATAATTTTTATGACATAATATTCTAGCGAGAGTCCGTTTATTGTGCGAGACACACAGATTTTGCAAGTTTGATAATTTTATATTCTAGAGAAAGCGCGAGTTAAAGTTTTAGCCGCGAGGACCAGTTAAGGTCAATTTTGAGATATTTTACGTTAATTTTATACTTTGACATTTTATTAGATGTAAGATGATAACGTACGCCGAGCGTAATATACATACACGTGAAAGACACGACAAATTAAACAAACCATACAATTGCCTTTCACCCATCCCACACATTCCTACACGGGAAAACCATAAGCGAGAAATAACATTTGAGAAAAGCCATCGGATGGCTAACGCACAGTTAGAGCAATTAGATTCATTAGATATAACAAGTCGAGTCGTAAATCAAATCACAGTCTTGGTAATAATAACAATTTTAATTCTTTTCGCAATTTTAATCATATACACTCTGTTCGTGATACATTCGTTGTAATGGATAGAGAACAACTTAAGAATATAATATTAACTTCACTTTTCGTGATTTTAACACTTCTGATACTTTTCAGTCTTTACGCAATATACAGAGCCAATAGGGTACAATGAAGTTTAAGGAGTTCATAATCGTAACGATTATCCTTTTCTTCCCTTTGATAGTAACATTTCCCGACATGAACATAATAATGACAACATTCACACTTTACACAATATATCTATTAATTTTAGGAAGCGAGATTGACCCAAGAGTCACGCGCGATAACGATTAAGTTCGTATAACGATTTTTATAAGTTCCGATACGATAAACGCGATTCCGGTACAGGGGAATACGCGAGGAATAATTTTATATTGTTTTACATGATTTTATAAAGTTTTCATTGATTTTGAACAAGTTCCGCGAGTACGCGCGAGATTCAGCCAATGGGAGCAGACCTTGGTTGATTTAAAGTCATTTTTAGAGTTTGAAGTAAATTCGTGCTCCGAGTAATTCTAGTCGACAGAGAAGGCCTACAGGAACGTATCCTGGCCATAAATTCATTAACCACATTCATTTTACAATTTATTTTGACTTTTGAGACTTCGGTCTATTTACGCGAGCAACCGACCAATCAGGAACGAGCACGGCTCGAGCTTAGCGAGAAGCGTCGTAAACGCGTTAATTCCGTTTAATTATTATAGTTTTACATTATTCCTGTCGAATATACCTAATTCTAAGCGACACTATGTACGCGCGGTAGATTTTAAGAATTACCGCATAATTTTATACTTACCTTATACTTACCGTCCAATGACTGGGCGAGACGATCCATGGGGAGTCCGGTACCTGAAAATAAAGAAAAGGGGATTAGAAATGAGTTAGTCCTACACGCGGGTACTTACCTAAGGAGTCCTGGTTCGTCTAATGACCATTTGAAGGTCACTCGGATCAATTCCGGGTGACACGTCGCGAGTAGCATTGCGACGGCTGGCATTCGTCATGCACGAGCTCAAGGCAATGTCCGCCGTCCAATGAGGTGACAGGAGTTCAGTTCTTGAGAGCTGAGCCGAACAACCGGCTCAGGCGAGTCGTGATTGGACAACGCACTCCAAGGATCGCGTCGCCCAATATCCTCGTGCGCGATTGGCCGAGAGCGTTAACGCACGCCGAAATGAGCACACCGCGCCTGCGCGGCCGTTAAATTGGGAGAGTCAGACCCGTTCCTCCCGGACAGTTCTTCGCGAGCATTCGGCGCGTTAACACGTGTTATAGAAATCGGTTACGCATTACAATCCGAGCCCGTGGAACTTATCCCGTTGACCGCTAGCGATAGTAGCGTGATTATATCTCAGTGTAAGAGATCGTGTACGCGTAATACGGGTATTCACGGTGAATATCCATCGCGACATTCCGACGACAAGTCGAGACAAGCTCATAACCGCCGTTTGAGATAATCTTACGTACGCGGACGAGAATTTACCTGTACACCGGATTATATTTCTTTTATTATTATATTTTATTATTAAAAGTTATCCGAGTGTATTTATTTGTGCGCCTCTAAGATCCTTTCCGTTAAAAATACGTCGTTCGTACAAGGGCGTGGTCGACAAGTTCAGACACGTTCGCAACGTGGAAGACGGCCAAAATCCAAAAATCCAACCAAAGTGGTAGTATAGCTTTAATTCTCTTTAACAAAATTATAATATTACAAAAAATTATTTTAATCAGAAAAAATTAGAGGTAACAGTACAAAATAAAAATATTTAATTAAAATAAAATAAATAAATTTTTTTGTAAAAACACTTGGCGCTGTTAAACTTCGTAATAAAGTATTAAAATTTTCGATTAAATAAAAAAACAATAAACATAATTTAAGGAAGACTGCGACAGAAGTAAAAAAAACAGCGCCAAGTTTTTTTTACAAAAAAATTTATTTATTTTATTTTAATTAAATATTTTTATTTTGTACTGTTACCTCTTTAATTCTTTGTGATTAAAATAATTCTTTGTAATATTATAATTTTGTTAAAGAGAATTAAAGCTACTACCACTTGGGTTGGAATAGGAAGAACCTTGAATGGGAACAAAGATATATACCACTTGGGTTTTATTTTTTTTAAGTAGTTGTGCAACAATTATTTTTTAAAGCAATATATATATCTTTTTTCTAATTGGCGCATTTAAAGATTTCACATCTTCCTTTGAAATACATGTCACTTGGGTTGAATTAGGTAACACTTTGTAATATAATAATTTTGTTAAGGAGATATTGAAGCTACTACCATTTAAATTAAATTTTTAGATTTATACATATCACTTAGGTTGAGTTGGGTAACGTAATTTTGTGACATAATTTTGTTAAGGAGAAATAAAGCTTGTGACATGACATAGTCACGTCCCCTGCCCGGATAATAGCTCGACCGAGGGAGGCGTCAAAGGTGGTGCCTCCACCCGAGGCTTTAGCATTATTGTTAGGCTTAAAATTTGTAAGACTTACAGGTTATAGGCGAAGGTGCGGAGCAGATGGCCACGGACTGATGTAACAGCGTAAGTCGCACCGCGGGATTATTGCAGGTAGACAGCCGGAAGCTTACTGAGGACGGACGGCCGACGGGCGGGTCACGCTGGGGTCCACAGCCGGGACAGCGGAGTGCCCATCGAGGAGAGCGCGTAGCCCGCAACAACGTATAACGGCCCGAGTACGGAGGGACCGGCAAGGGGGACGCATTGACGAAGGTCCCCGGCAAGGAACGTAACCACCACCGGAATTCCGCCACCGGTCGACAGGCCACGGCCCGTCCAGCCTGACCGTCGACGAACCAGTCCACGAGTCGCGGCCTGGACAGCCGAACTCGATGCGGATTTGAAGCCCCCGCCGGTGGGTGGAGGCGGATGCGAAAGGCGCCCTAGACGGGCGCGGCGATCGCATAGGACGCAGCAGTAGTCGGGCGCGGCGATCGCACAGGCGCAGCAGCGGAAAAGGCTGGCAACCCCGGCGAGCTGGCGCGCGGTCCCGCCGGGCCAGAGAGCCGTCACTGTCGTGTGAGCCGCCGTCACGAGAAGTACCATCCTGCTCCTGCGAGCGATTCCGAGACCAGGCTGCCGGCGAACGAGGGAGCGACTTTGTAAGGCCACTGCTCACGCACCACGAAGTAAGATCGTCGCGATACCGAGGCCCTCCCGGGAGTCGCGTTGTGCCGCGAGAGTTTGTGATCCGCATTAGAGTATTGAGAGGAATACCGCGGGAGGGCCCGGCGAGGAAGCGAAAGCTACTGCCCGTCTCGGGAATTCGGATGCGCGGCCACCGACAGTCAGCGTGCGTATGATTTCCGTTTGATGCGTTTGATTTCCGTGTAATTTTCGTTCATTTCGTGGTATCGTTTGGGAGGATTCGGCGTAGAGTATTGCGAACGGGGAGATGCGCCTCGCGTAGTCGAACCGTTTGGGCGGGGTGCTCGTCGCACGACCGGACGCCGTATCATCGCGGGGCCATAGCGTGGGCCTCGCGTGATCGCGTCGTGGCGTGCGGGGTATCGTTGTTTCGTGCTGTGGACCTCGCGAGGCATCGTGCGTAATGGCTGAGGCCAATCGCGCGGTCAATTCGAGACTCGCGTAATCCGAAGAGATTCGCGGTCATTTTCGGGATCGGCGCCATCGTTGCGTGCGAGAGGGTTACGATCAATTGCGTTAGTAGTACGTAAATGTTTCTGTATCGTCCCGCGTTAATGTATCGTTCCGCGTTATAGTATTGTAAAGTCGGTATCGCCCGATTCAGTGTACTAATGTACCACTCGCGCTAATGTTTTGTTCTGCGTAAAGTATTGTGCCGCGTTAGGACATTTTGTGCCGCGTTATTGTACTTCGTTTCGCGTTCCGGCGTGTCCCGCGTTAGGAGATTCTATCCGATCCGTCGCCTTCGGGCTCGCATTAGTGTCCGTCACATGAGAGTCCCTAGTGGAATCGCCCCCGACCAGTCAACTTTGTGCGATCCGCTCCGTTGATGAGCCGTGTCGAGGCGCTCGGATTATTTCTATATTCTGTTAAATATATTTATTTGTTATTACATTTTACTTTATTTCCTGTGTGTATTGCGCTGCGCTCCCTCTCCTCTTTTCATCTGAGACCGACCAGCGGTCTCACACACGAACCTCAAGCCTGAAATACGTTAAACTTTCGCGTAGAATTTAGAGTAACGTGGTGCGCGTAGTCACACCTGGCGCCCATTATCGAGTTGGAGGAAAATCTGATCGAGCTACCATCAGTCGTTTTTGATGATTCCCGCGTAGAGTATCATTATGGTGCGTGTCCACCTGCGAGTAAAACTCTCGAGAATATCTCTCGACACTGTCCATTTGAGAGTAATTTTTCTGACATTGTATTCTCGCGAGCATCTCGCGAGAATCCGGAGAGTATTCTTTCGGAGAGTTCTCTCAAAACCGTGTCCACTTACGTACTTTTTTAGTCGATGTCTGAGAGTGGTGACATCATAATGTTGCATAAACGAAAAAACTTGCGGCTGCTATAGTGGCTAGCATTATTTTAAAAAGAAAAAGGGTGTTAAATAACAACAAAAAGACCTTTTGGGTCAAACAATGGATTGATCGCAGGTGTACATTCGGTGCCGAATCTGCTCTAATTAGAGAGCTTAAGATTGAAGACTTCCAACAATTAAAAGTTTCTGTAGACTTACAAGTTGTAAAGTGGAATACATAGTGCGATATTATTATTTAGTTTTCAGTTTGCAAAATACCTTAATAAGAAATATGAGATTGTTCCGCCAATGATAATTTACAGAAAGTGTATGTATTAAATCGACTAACTTTTTCTTAGTCTTGATTCTTATTTCTTTATGACAATTTACTTACTGTTTGACGAATTAATTTGTTTAGCACTCTGTGACTTTTCTATCAAAATTTCACGAACCGTTGACTGAGAACTGTTTGATGATGGCACTTTCCTCATCAGGTATTTTTAATTTGTTGCTTAAATTCTGTACATATATTGACCTGATTTGTTAACGCTGCGTTTTTTTGCGATTGTTTGTTGTTAAATTACTTGAGAAGGACCCGAAGCTTGGGTCGAAACGTCGTGTAAATTTATTAAAATTTTTGCCAATTGTTAGTCGATTTAATACATACACCTTCTGTAAAATACCTTAATGTTAGATTTTTATATGTAAATATTTAATAATTTTTTTTTTAATGTACTTAATTTGCGATGTAAAAATGTATTTAATTTCAGCACTGTAAACTACAGTGTAACTAAAATGTGCAAACTATGTAAAACTAAAGTGTAACTAATTATTAACCAAGTAATTAGAGAATGTATTAAAAATATTTTTACTTAATTCTTTAAATTATGAATTTTTCTTCGCACTTTATTCGCAAAACATAAAAATTTTTAAATTTTTTTATTTCTGTTACAGTAGTCATGAAGTATCGTATTCCACAATAGTTAATGATTTCCGCATTGTTCAATAAGTTCCTTTATGTCATTAAAAGAACAAACTTTTGCCATCTCGGTTTTTACTCTCAACATGTAGCTCTCAAAATACGAACAGCGTTCGAGCTTGGCGAGCTGATCTCCGAGAGTAATGGTGCGTGTTCACCTGCGAGTAAAAACTTTCGATAGTTACTCTCGAGAGTGATTCTCGCACATGGACATACTCCTGAGAGTACCTAAAGGTACTCTCCATTTTCGAAAATCACTCTCGAGAGCTACTCTCAAGAGTTTTTACAGGTGGACACGCACCATAAAATAATGTCGTGTTGATTTGCGAGTAGGTCTTGACAAGTTCGCTCGCTGCGATTCATTCTCCGTTAGGTACTTTCAGGAGTACGTCCATTTGCGAGAATCAAACTCGAGGTTACTCTAAGCTACCACTTAAGGCCTTTGGCTAGTCTCGCAAAATACAGCGGTCGAGTGGCACGACATCTACTGGAGGAAGCTTCGTAGCTAGATACAGAGCTGGTAGATTTAAGCCGCGAATCACTCGAGAGTCGGCTGGTGGGGAAATGCACACAAGAGAAAGCACGTACCTGTGCATTCAGATACGTTCTTTCTCTTGTATGCGTGTGCCCCACCAGTCGACTCTCAAGTGGCTCGCGGCGGAAAACACGTCAAAAAGTGGACAATTGTCTTGCGGAAGATCTCATTGGTAAAATAACTCATTAATCGTACAAAAAATTGTATATTATTGAGCTTCAGTTCGTTGGCTATGTCAATTAATGTGCTGTCCATTGCTTCAAGTAATAATTCAATAAAGTACCATAAACCTGTTTTCCAGAACAGTGCTACGCCGTCCGTATCAGCTGTCAATTTTTCATTGCACTTGTTACTACACTTTTCTCTCCCAACGGGTTCTTACCTTGCCGAAGCCTCGGGGCAGGTGTGCGTGGTTTGTGGGACGCGGGGAACGACGAGACCGCTCGAACCCGGTGTTCTCAAGGGCTGCGGGTGGCCGCTCTGAGGCGGTTGGGGGGGCTTAAGGGCGCGCACGGGGATCACCCGCTCAGGGGTGTAACCGGGCGCGAAACCTCCCAAGCCAAGGTGTGAGCAACCGTGCTGATGGCTGCGTGGCGCAGGGGGTGCTGCGTCGCAAACGGTGCCTCCCGAAAACCGGGCGACCTCCGGGAGTAACTCCTTCGGAGGTAGCCAAGCCCTGGGCGGCTCTGTCTGGGTGACATCTTGCGACCGCGGTACTCATGGGAATCAAAATGAGTACAAATAACCAAATCAAAGAGTTTGAGAAGGTCCTCCAGGGCGTAGCCACCTTATGTGGCGAGCGACCAGAGGAAGATAGACAGGGCAGCTTGGGGAAGGAGCCGAATGAGGCCCAACCACAAGCTGGTAAAAACCGAAAAAGATTTAGTGGAGCGGCACGCCCGCCGTCGCTACCGAAAACAGAACCAGATGGAGGGGAGAAGCGACGCTGAAAAGCCCGCTCCAGAACCAAAATCTGTGTCTGCAGCAGTGCAGGAGCCGGGAGAGCGAGCATCCGCTGGGTCGTGTAAACGGCTCAGATCGGAATAGAGCACACCCAGTCCCTCCAGCACTGCACAGCTGAGTAAAAGGCCTAAGATCAATGTAGATCAGAGGACTTTTGCTTAGACAACATCCGGCCTAGTTAGGGTGGCCATGGTTCCCATGGAGTATCCCGAACAAAAGTTGGACGACCAAGAGACTGCTCTATTGAAGGAAAAGTATCCTTAGCATTGCGAGGGGTACTAAAGCTCCCACCTTCAAAGGCACCTCAAATAGGGACGGTGCAGTTATTTTTAACTATACTGACGCAGAAACCGAAGAGTGGCTTCAAGGCCTAACTTCGGTAATAGATTTGAACAAGGTCCGGCTGCGACTTGATGAATGCTTAAGCGGTATCGAGTTGTAGTGTACGTGAAGGACCCTAAGATGCCTGTCAAGGAAGCAATAAAGTTATTTGACAAGCAAAACAAGGAACTCCAAGCCGCGGACTGGGTGGTCGCAAGGGGGCAGCGAGAGTAGAGATGCTACGAGCACCCACTTTGCTGCCCTTATTGGGGAGGGAGCATTGAGGGCTCTTAAAGCACTCAACTTCAAACCCTTCTGCGGACTCGGCCAAGCGACGGTTAAGTTGCCTGGAGGTGATCGCGGAGGGGCATCAAGTAAGAAAGAGGACAGGACGGGTACTGCCTAAAAATGACAGACTCGAATATCCCCTTTATTCAAATCAACTTGCACCACAGCAAAAGCGCCTCGGCGGTACTATCCAGGTGCGCAGCTGAGATGCACACAAAGCACTTATTCCTCATCCAGGAACCGTAGCTTATTAAGGGACACATTAAGGGGCTGGGTGGGTGTGGCAAGTTTATTTAAAGCCGACAACGCAGATTGACCAAGGGCCTGCATTGTGACAAGAGGATTAGACGCTTGTCTGTTGCCACAATTCAGTGACGGCGAATTAGTCGCTGTAAAACTAAAACTTAAAATGGACGATGGGGTGGTCAGACATTTGATAGTGGGGTCTGTTTATATGCCCTACGATTAAAAAAAACTGCCCCCCCCCCCCCAGAGAAACATGGTAGAGTTAGTGGCTTATGCGAAGGAAAGAGGGCTAGAACTACTCTTGGAGTGCGACGCAAACTCACATTATCTGGTGTGGGGAAGCACCGACATAAACTCAAGGGGAGAAAGCCTACTTAACTTTGTTATGAACACTGACTTACAAATCCTAAATAGAGGAACGAAACCCACCTTCCTGAACTCTAAAAGACAGGAAGTGATAGATATCACACTATGCACGGGGAGAGTGATGGATCTGGTGGCGAGATGGAGGGTCTCAAATGAACCTTCAGGTTTCGACCACAGACAGATCCGTTTTGACCTTGTGAGAGTACAAAAAGACGATCAATGAGGGAGAAACCCCAAGAAAACAAACTGGAAGAGCTTTAAAACTGACTTAACTAGCCGGCTAAAAAATGCACCAACCAGATTTCACACAAAGGAGAACCTGGAGGTAGCATCAGAATTTATGAGTAATGCCATCAGGAAATCCTTATAAAATGAACTGCCCATTGGAACTAAAAAAGGCTCCGACCAGGTTCTCGTGGTGGAACAGGGAGCTATCGGAACTCAGGGCTGAGGTAAGAAGACTCTTCAATAGGACCAAAAATGTAAATACGCCGGGAACTTGGGAAAAGTACAAGAACGCTCAGCGAAGTTACAAAAAGACGATAGTTAACGCGAAAAAGATGGGGTGGAGGAACTTTTGCGAGGGAATCGAGAGTGCTCCAGAAGCGTCCAGACTCTGCAAAATCCTCTGCAAGGAGAGTGTGCGCGAGCGGAGGAAGGATCGGAGTAGAGGCGCGTGAGAAGGGCTTATTGTTTAAGTCTGGGTTTGATATTTACACTGTCTTTTAATTACGAATTATTTACAATTATTTACAACGTTCACGAGTCTCGAGTTTATTCCTCGAAGAACTACTCAGATTCCGCGAACCACGGTTTGCCCCGTCCCGAATTATCTTTCGCGGAAACGATTCCGCGAGCCACGGATCTGCCCGTCGTCGAAGGCTTTACGCGAGCGCAAGATCTTCTCGTATAGTACAAAATAAAAGCAGGTAACTGCGAACGTATTAAAAGCGAGTGCGAGCTGGCGCGCGGAGGGCCGGGCTCTTTATACCAGCGCGTCACACATCCCCGGTAACGAGCCAAAATTTTAGATGAGCCAATCGGCCGCCGACCCACCGAATTTTCGTTCGATTTGAACTCAGCGGATTTCGGAGTCGGCGACCGATTAGCTGTTTACACCGTGTTCTCTCGCTCTGTCCCGCATGTTTACGTCGCGTAAGGGACCGAGCTAGCACACGCAGAACAAAGGGAGACCGTTTCTCGGCCTCTCGAAGATTCCGAGAATAATGTCGGTTATTCCCGAAATAATTCTAAGTTTAACTTAGAATTATTTCTCCGCGACTATTCGCGCGGTCGATCGCGACGGCTCGCTTTCAAACATTCCGCCCGCCTCGTATGGTGAAGCCTACGATTTACATCGGCGATGACACCTAGTCACGCGGCGCGAGCGTGCGTGTTCCGCGAAGCCTCCTGTTTCGAATCGCGCTAAAACTTACATTATGACACAACGGTGTCCGCAACCTTTAAGAACTTGATACATGGAAGATTATATACATGAATTTTATACAGGCATTCCCCGAGATTGTACGCGGAATTAACAATGCTATGATACGCTGGTTTGACAACCGAAAATTCAATTGGTCTCACTCGCCGGAGCGACGCTGTCCGGGAGAAGGACGATTTTGCTCACGGGCCGCGTGAGCTTAGAGGAGGTCGTTGGGACTTCGACAACCCGCACGTGCCCGTCGTCTCCGGGATGGAGCGCCTCGATCCGAGCGAGGGGCCACTTGCTTGGGGGTGTCGTCTCATTCCTTAGGAGGCACAGGCGACCGACGCGAGCCTCGTCATCGGCCTTGTTCCATTTCGGCCGATGGGCTACAGAGTTTAGATATTCCCGGGACCACCAATGCCAGAAATGTTCTCGCATTTTCTGGAGCATCTGCCACCGAGAGAGGCGGGCCATCGGTTCCTCAGCGAGCGACGGCTCAGGCACTGCGTTCAGGGCCGCGCCTATCAAGAAGTGGCCCGGGGTGAGCGCGCTCAGATCCTCCGGGTCGTCTGACATGGCCTGAAGCGGGCGAGAGTTTAGGCACGCCTCGATTTGCGCCAGTAGGGTGGCCATCTCCTCGTAGGTTAACGTCGCGTCGCCGAGATGGACACGCCTGAGATGGTGTTTCATCGCCTTGACCGCGGCCTCCCAGATCCCGCCGAAGTTGGGAGCCGCCGGCGGATTGAAATGCCACCTGATGCGCTCCTCGGCGGCGGCCGCGACGATGCGTCGGCCTTCCTGGCCGCTCGCGGCGAAGAGAGCTCGCAGCTGAGAGTCGGCCCCGACGAAATTAGTCCCGCAATCGCTGTACAGGGCCTGACAGAGTCCGCGTCGAGAGATAAATCGGCGCAGAGCGGCCAGGAAGGCATCAGCGGAATAGTCCGAGGCCACGTCCAAGTGTACGGCTCTGGAACTCAAACAAATAAAAACGACAAGAAATGCCTTCGAGGCTCGGTGACCTCGTCCCTTGTACGTTCTCAGTCAGAAGGGCCCGGCGTAGTCAACGTCGGTATTAAGGAACGGACGCGCCGGCGTGACGCGAGGCGGCAGAAGATTGCCCATAAGGGGCTGAGGCGATGCCGCCTGCCATCGCAAGCATGTCACACAGCGATGTATGCACTGTTTTACCAGCACGCGGCCGCGGGGAATCCAATATTCCTGCCGAAGTGCCCCGAGTGTTAGCTGCACTCCGCCATGCAAGGTACGCCGGTGGTACGCCTCGATGATGAGCCTCGTCAGGTGGGAAGCATCGGGCAAGATAATCGGGTGTTTCTCGTCTGGGGCTAGGAGAGCGTGCTTCAGCCGGCCCCCGATTCTGAGAACACCGCGCTCATCCAAGAATGGCGTGAGCTTGTAGAGTGGGCTGCGCGCCGGCAGCGGTCTTCCACTCCTGACAGCCACCAGCTCCCGCCGGTAACTCGCCTCTTGCACCACCCAGATCCAGCCGAGACGTGCGTCGTCAAGCTCGGCCACCTGGAGCACCCGTGGGACCGCTGCGTCCGCCTCGGCCGAGGCGCCAGTCCTCTTTCCTTCCGCCCGCCGTAGCCATCGGCGGCACCAGGCGGTGAGCCGCAGCAACCGTTTTAGCGACGAGCAGTCGGTTAGCATTGTAAGCTCGTCGGCCATCGTCACAGCAGCCACCGCGACGTTTGTTTGGGCGCGCCTTTCCGGAAGGTCCTCCCCGAGTTCTCCATCCCCGAAGGCAGTCCAAGGCCCTGACTCCGTCCGAAGCCACGCCGGGCCCTGCCACCAGAGTGGGTGATCCTCCAGGCTGAGTGGGTGATCCTCCAGGTGATCCTCCAGGCCCGGAGAGAGCCCTCTCGAGGCACAGTCCGCGGGGTTGTCTCGCCCCGGGATGTGATGCCAGACTGCGTCCGGCAAGGAAGTCTGGATTTTACTTACGCGATTGGCTACAAATGTTTTCCAGGCAGCCGGATGACCCCGAATCCACGCTAGCACCACTTCCGCGTCCAACCAGAGATGATGCGGAACTCCTTGCAGCCCAAGGACACGCCGGACATAGACCACCAATCGGACCAGGAGCGTGGCGGCGCTCAACTCCAGACGAGGCAGGGTGATCTGTTTTAGCAGGGCCACTCTCGTCTTAGCGGTAATCAAAACTACCCGGATCCGCCCGTCGCAATCCTCCGTCAGAAGATAGATGACGGCGGCGTAAGCCCTCTCAGAGGCGTCGGCGAACCCGTGAATTTCCTGACGGCGATTGGAGGGTCTGCTTGCCAACCATCGCGGGACACTCTGAGTCTTTGAGCAAGGCGTTCCGATATTAGCGACGACTCGGAACCCTGGTCGATTAGCGCGCGCGCGCGCGATGGAACACTCCGAGTCGATCAGCCACACGAACCCGCGCGGTGGCCAGGAGCACGGCCACCGGTTTCTCGATTGCCGACGATCGCGCAACGTGCGACGTCGTCGCGGTTTCAGCCTCGCGGCACGCGTCGTGAATCGACGTGTGATGGTTCGCCCCGCACGCCGAGCAAGTCTTCTTCGACGCACAGTCACTAACCTTGTGCAGCCCTAAACAATTGAGGCAGAGGTTTTTCTCCTCGATCAGTTTCCTCCGTTCCGCAGCCGTCTTCGCCTTTTAGCCGTCGCACAGCATCATGATGTGGTCCTTCTGGCAAAGGAAGCAGCGGCCACGCGAGTTCTCCGCCTTGCCTTCCTGCTTTCGAGCGAGGTGACTGCGCGTCGATTTTGCCGTTCCATTTGTCGGCTTGCTGGCAACCACGTTGCCTTTTACCGGGAGCAGCGATTTCAAGGTGGCAATTGCCGATCGAGGAACCGCTCAAGCTCTGCGTAGGACGGCGGCTCGGTAGAGTCACTAATCGAGGACTCCCACTCGCGACGCGAACGCGGATCAAGCAATTCAACCGAGAGGTGCACGAATAAGTCCTCGCTCCGTTCAATGGGCCGCCCGATGCCGGCCAAAGAGCTGACCGTCGCCTCACGCCGTGAAATATTTTACGAAGCTCGACCGCCGATTCGCTTTTTATCTTCTGGAGCGAAATAAAGTTCCCGAGATACGCGCGTGTTAAAAGGCGTTTATTCTCGTAATACTCGCTTAATATTTTCCACGCGCGCTTGTAATTCTCAGCGGTGGTCGTAAGATTACGAATAAGTAAGTCGGCCTCACCTTTGAGACTTGTTTTTAAGTAGTGCAACTTTTCCACTTGCGTAGTGGATGATTCTCGTCCGATGATGGACTGGAACAGGTCGCGGAATGACGGCCAGTCTTCGTACTTTCCTAAGAAGTGGGGCAGCTGGATTCTCGGCAACGTGGTGCGAGGAGGCGTCGTAGTCGCCTCCGAAGTCTCGGCCTTGGCTGCGGCACCCTCCTTCATCTTAACCGACCGAATGACGTCCAGGAACAGCCCCTTTTGCGTCACGAAGGTCTCCTCCGTCAAGGTCGGAAGGTCTTGCTTCCGGTAGTCGGTGGCGGCGAGAGCCTCTGGAGGCATCAGGAGCAGCTTGCTATTTTGCTCCTCGAATTTGCTCCAGTTCGCTTCCAGAGCTTGGAGGCGAGCGTACATCAGTCCCAGGGTGAGCTTGGTGGCCCCCGCCTTCTTCAAGTTCTCATACGCGCGCGCGATGCAGCCGTGGAGTTCGATCTGCGAGCGTATAAGCCCCTCCATTTCAGGACTGCTCATCTTCGACCTTCAGGCGGTCACTCGTAGTGCGAGAAGCTCACCCTTTTTCCCCACTCACTCACTCCGCGGAATGCCGGTCACTCGTCATCCGGCTCGAAGGACCATAAATGTGCGCGAGCGGAGGAAGGAGTAGAGGCGCATGAGAAGGGCTTATTGTTTAAGTCTGAGTTTAATATTTACACTGTCTTTTAATTACGAATTATTTACAATTATTTACAACGTTCACGAGTCTCGAGTTTATTCCTCGAAGAACTACTCAGATTCCGCGAACCATGGTTTGCCCCGTCTCGAATTATCCTTCGCGGAAACCGACGTTGATTCTGCGAGCCACGGATCTCTCCGTCGTCGAAGGCTTTACGCGAGCGCAAGATCTTCTCGTATAGTACGAAATAAAAGCCGGTAACTGCGAACGTATTAGAAGCGAGTGCGAGCTGGCGCGCGGAGGGCCGGGCTCTTTATACCAGCGCGTCACACATCCCCGGTAACGAGCTAAAATTTTAGATGAGCCAATCGGCCGCCGACCCACCGAATTTTCGTTCGATTTGAACTCAGCGGATTTCGGAGTCGGCGATCGATCAGCTGTTTACACCGTGTTCTCTCGCTCTGTCCCGCATGTTTACGTCGCGTAAGGGACCAAGCTAGCACACGCAGAACAAAGGGAGACCGTTTCTCGGCCTCTCGAAGATTCCGAGAATAATGTCGGTTATTCCCGAAATAATTCTAAGTTTAACTTAGAATTATTTCTCCGCGACTATTCGCGCGGTCGATCGCGACGGCTCGCTTTCGAACAGAGAGTAACCCACAGTGGAGCTGCTTTAAGCTCCCTCGTGGGGAATTCACTGAAACAACTGAGGAGACTTTGAACCATCTTATGGAAGTCCACTTCTCGGGATTTCTGAAGTTCTCCTCAGCCATGGAAAGCCAACAACAACCTAGGGCTACCTATAAGCCCAGAGCATGGGCGTTGGCAGCAAAAGTGGTCTATCCACAAGCAGTGGAGTGGGCGGTTCGCTCCTTTGAGCCTTATAAGGCACCGGGACCGGACGGCATACACCTCATACTTCTACAGGAAAGACTGGGGGCAATGATAGGCCCACTGACCAAAATCTTCAGGGCAAACATTGCTCTAAGACATGTTCCCCAAACATGGAGAGCCACCAAAGTGGTATTTATACCTAAGCCTGGCAGAAATGGACACATCAGGACTAAGGATTATAGATCTATCAGTTTAACCTCTTTTTTATTGAAGACCTTGGAGAGATTGATTGATAGATTTCTCAAGAACGGGCCATTAACGGACCACCCTTTAGCCAGTGCTCAGTATGCCTACAGGGAGGGTAGGTTCACAAAGACCGCCCTAACGGGCAAGATAGAGACACAGCTAGAGGCGAAAGGATATGCTATTGGAATCTTCTTAGACATCAAACGGGCTTTTGATAGCACCTGGAACATAGCTATTAAGGAAACATTGATCAGACACAAAGTTCCGGAACCGCTAGTGGATTGGGTGGAGAATATGCTGGCGGGGAGAAACCTAACGGTCATGCACAACGACACTATTGTTAGTGGCAAACCGGGCAAGGGGTGCCGCAAGGAGGGGTTCTATCCCCCTTGCTGTAGTGCCTCGTAGTCAACGACCTTCTAATAAAACTACAAAGAAAGGGCTTCCTGACCTATAGGTATGCGGATGACATAGCTATACTGATCACAGGACCTTTTTTAAACATCTTAAGGGATCAAATGAACGATGCCTTAAAAATCGTACAAAAGTGATGCGAAGCCAAAGGTCCGATGGTCAATCCATCAAAAACCAGTACAATGATCTTCACCAGGAAATACAAACTAGAACCTATCGACCCTTTTAAACTCTGGGGGAAGGTAATCCCGTTCACAACATCAGTTAAGTATTTGGGCTTGTTTATAGACACCAAGCTCAGCTGGAAAATACACCTTGCAGAAAGCAGAAAGAAATTCTACTCGTGCATGTGGATGTGTAGAAGAGCCACGAGCAAGTCTTGAGGCATCAAAGCTAGTATAGCTTTATGGCTATACAGGGCGGTGCTGTTGCCAAGGTTGCTCTATGCGTCTATTATCTGGTGGCCCAGGACAAGGAAAGTGGAGGCAAAGAACCTTCTGAAAAGCCTGCAAGGTAGTTACCTAAGAGCTGCAGTAGGGGCTATGAAGACCACACCCACGGAGGCGCTAGAAACTGCACTCTGTATACTTCCACTGGACCTTGCCATGGAACATGCAGCCAGGAACACAGCATACAGACTAAAGTGTCAGGGAGAATAAAGGAGCGTAGGTCTGGGACACACAAGGCTCGACCTACTCCAGAAAAACCCTTTCACTCTAAAACAAGATAGAACCTTAAGGAAATACCTGTTGGTAAAACACTTTACGATACGTATACCAACTAGGAAAGAATGGACGGACCCAAAGGGAGTCAGGGATCTCAATGTGGATCTATGGTTCACTGACGGGTCAGGCATCAACAACCGCTTTGGAGCGGAATTCTATGGGCCGAAGGATGACCACAGGGGGAGTATTCCTGTGGAAAGCCACTCAACAGTTTTTGCAGCTGCGATACTGGCTATCCTGAAGTACCAGTTGGTAAAACACTTCACGATACGTAACCAACTAGGAAAGAATGGACGGACCCGAAGGGAGTCAGGGATCCCAATGTGGATATATGGTTCACTGACGGGTCAGGCATCAACAACCGCTCCGAGCGGTTAGTCTGTATGCTGTGTTCCTGGCTGCATGTTCCACGGCAAGGTCCACGAAACACCTTCTAAGCAACAACATAAGGGGTAAGAAGATAAATATCTGCTCAGACAGCAGGGCAGCTATACTAGCGCTAGCAAAAACAACCACCGAATCAGCATTGGTTTGGGATTGCATGCTGGCGCTGGAGAGACTAAGTGGACTAAATAAAGTCATTTTAGTATGGGTACCTGGGAATCAAGAAGTACCCGGAAACAAGACCGCAGACTTACTGGCTAAGAAGGGAGCAAGTAAAGCACCATCTGACCAAGTAGCGGGAATACCCTTCGCAGTAGGAAAGAAAATCATCAAAAGCTGCCTGAAAAGGGAGCACTTAACCAGAGAAATCCGCCAGGCCAGGATCTTGATGAAAAACAGCAAACCAGGAAGAGCTAAAGAACTACTGGCGCTGAGCAAACAAAAGCTGAGAGTGGCGGTAGGGCTGCTCCGTCTTACTCAGAGACTTACTCTAGAGACCTAGCAAATAAAAGAGTGGGGAGGCACAAAGGATCAGTAAGATCTAGGTGCCGTCGGGGACTCCAGTGGAACCACCCACTTTTCTACTACTACTACTACTACTACACTTTCTATATTAGGACCAGCAAATTAATGAGCAGGTAAACATACAATATACTTTCATCTTTTATTTGAGCGCTTATATTCAATCGTACGGTGACTCTTTCTTATTTGAGATCTTTTATACAAGGCATACAGCTGTCACCTGACGACAATATTTGCTTAAAACAAAAATTTTGCAATTTATACATACATAATGTTTATCATCCTCCCTTGGGAAAACATGACGGAATAATATCGTGCAAGTAGAAGTAAGATTCAATGCGTACAAAAAAGATCTATCGAAAGTTTATTTTAGTAATGCAAATACGGATGCAGAATGACAAGAAGAGTAGCAACAGTAGTTGCCGGATCTTGCGAGAGATGGCGAGCAATCGAAACAAGGACAGATGTCATTTTGTTAGACAAAAACAGATATAGGGAAAACAAAATTAGAAAGGTTGACATTATCGACATCGAGAAAGTTCGCCTGTCACTGCAGGATCCCCTTAAGTTGAATTTTTGAATTTACAAAATACATTGCGCGTGTACTTGGCATCGTTTTTTACCTTTTTTAAAAAAGATAATTTTGTACTGATATTACGCATTTTGTAATGTTAAGCAGGGATCGGCAAAAAATTTTTATTTTTTATTTTTTAGTTTTTCACGAAATTAGCAATAACAACAAATTAAATTTTTATTAAATGAGCAAATTAGTAATAGTGACAAAAAATTACTAATTACATAAAAATTAATAATATTTAGGTAAAAGTAAATTACAGACTACTTACAAAATTGGTAATTTGTCAGAGAAAATTTTTTAGTTCGTGAAAGTTAGTGTTTAAGTAAAAATTAATTAATTTTTTTTACAAATTGGTAATTAGTAGAAACAAATTTTTTATTAATAAAATAATAATTTGTCAAAAATGAATTACTTATTTAAAAATTAATAATTAATTAGTAAAAAATAATTAGATAATTTTTTCAATAATAAATAAATAGTCTCAGGTAAATTACTTATTTTAAAAATTACTAATTGGTTGAATATAAATAATTTAATCTTTGCAGTTAAAGGTGGTTTAAAAAATAATTATGTTAATGTTTGTATATATATATATATATATATATATATATATATATATATATATATATATATATATATATATATATATATATATATATGTCAGAAGGCAGTTTTGACGACAATGTCTGTACTCTGCATACATCCAACTGTACTCACCTCCAGATTACTATGCATAAGCCATTTTATATACGTCTTCGTAGTTTTCAGTTAAAATAATAATAAGTACAAAGTGGCAGTTTCGACGACATCTTTTGTCTATTGGCAGTTTCGACAACAATGTATATAAAAAATATATATAAAGACAGTTTTGACACCTAGATACATATTAAAAAGCTGTATAAAAGCAGTTTTGACGACTGTTGTCAAAACTTCCTTTACACGTTTTACATTTGTTGTCAAAACTGCCTCTATATCCATTTTATGTACACTGATGTCAAAACTGCCAATAGATAAAAGATATCGTCAAATTGTCATTTATCACACAATTTGAGGCATAATTAGTAATGCAAGTAATCATACAATTAAATGCAAAAACTAAAAAATAAAAATAGTTAAAAATCTACAATATACATGAATATGTCGAAAGACAGTTTTGGCAAATTTTCTTACTTAAAATACTAATACATATTATGTGAACATTCAGATGTACTGACCTCGAGGCTAATATGTATAATATTATTTATTCCTTGTAATTTTTAAGTAAAATGGAAATAAGCATAAAATGGCAGTTTCCACGAAATTTCTTAACTATTGGCAGGTTCGACCGCAGTGTATATAAAAAATATATGTACAGGCAGTTTGACACAAAGTATAACAACAATTTATAAAGGTAGAAAGTGAGAGAGAGTTTTGCCGACTACATTTTGCTTTACATTCTGACTAGATATTAATTTAAAGTATAAAATTTCTCAGAATTCTTGTTGTTTCTTAAACCTCGTGTCCAGCATGCTAGAAATCGTTTCGAGAGAAAGAATTAACAAATCACATTTGAACAATTCGGTTAATTGACCAATGCAATTGATTAATTCTTTCTCCTTCCGGAATCTCGGAGCGATTTCTAGTGTCGTGCACAAGGCTTTAGAAAATGTGTTCGCTAAGGACAGTTTTGACGACAGTTTCTGTACCAGTGTACCACGCAGTCATAGTAGCCTCGATGTAAATACGTTAAAGTGTACTAGCCTCGAAGCTACAATGCGTAAACTTATTTACTTCTCTGTAATTCTCAAGTCAAATAGAAATAATTATAAAATGGCAGTTTCAACTACATCTCTTATCTATTGGCAGTTTCGATCACAGTGTATAAAAAAAATATAAAAACAGCTTTGTCACGTATCATATATATATTTGGCTACTGTAACGCAAACTTTGTTTAAGAAGAATTGCTTTACTTCCTGACTAGAAATTAATTTAAAATATAACATTTTTCAGAATTCTTGTTACGAGTTTCTTAAGCCTTGTCTCACAATGCTGGAAATCGCTCCAAAATCTCAGACGGAGAAAGAACTAATAAATCACATTTGAACAATTCGGCCAATTGACCAATGCGATTGGTCAATTCTTTCTCCGTTGGGAATATCGGAATTATTGCTAACATCGTAGACACAAGGTTTTAGGGATGTTCTCTTTCACATTTCGAAAGCAACACTCCGCGAGAATTTTTGAGGTGGTCTTCGCTTTCGATTTGAAAGCAAACACAGTGAGAATCTTAGGCCGGTATTCATAGTCGGGTCTTAAATTTAAGACCGTCTTAAGTACGATCTTAAGATGTAATGAACCAATCACAGAGCCGTATGAGCATCTTAAGACATTACTTAAGACGGTCTTGAAATAAGATCCGACTATGAATACCGGCCTAGAGATGCTTTTTGCTTGTGTTCAAAATGCAACGCCGCCGCGAGAATCTTAAGTCTTGTGTGCAATATGCTAGAAATCGCTTCAAGATCTCGGACGGAAGAATAATTAACACATTTGAACAATTTGATTAATTGACCAATGCGGTTGATCAATTCCTTCCGTTCGGGATCTCGAAGCGATTTCTAGTACCATAGTCACAAGGCTTTAGAGATGTTCGCTTTCATTTTAAAAGCAACACGTTGTGAGACTGATCGTAAATCTAAAGCCTTGTGTCCACGATGTTAAAAATTGTTCCGAGATCTCGTATAGAGAGGGAATTGATCAATCGCATTTGAACAATTCGGCCTATTGATCAATGCGATTGACTACTTCTTTCTCCGTCCGAGAGCTCGGAGCGATTTCTAGTTACGTGGACACAGGGCTTTAGATGTTTTCGCTAAAGACAGTTTTGACGACAGTTTTTGTACCATGTAGTGTCATAATAGCCTCGATGTAAATACATTCGAGTGTACTAGCATCGGGACTATAATACGTAAACTTATTTGTAATTTACAAATGAAACAGAAATAATAAAAAAAAATGGCAGTTTTAACGACATCTCTTACCTATTGGCAGATTCGACCACAGCGTATATAAAAAATATATATAAAGGTAGTTTTGACGTATCAGTTTATAAAAAATTTATAAAGGCAGAGAGAGAGAGAGAGAGAGAGAGAGAGAGAGAGAGAGAGAGAGAAATTTGATTACTGTAACGCAAACTTTGTAATGCCCGTTCTAGACCCGAGGATGATCCTACTTGTGGCTCTAGTGTAGACGGGTAAAAATCTATACTTTATGTATACTTTATGTCACGTACACTATAGAAAGGAGGATAAGCCGCAATTAGGATCATCCTTAGATCTAGATCGGGCATTACAAAGTTTGCTTTACAGTAGTCAAATCTCTCTCTCTCACTCTCTGCCTTTATAAATTTTTTTATAAACTGACGTCAAAACTGCCTTTATATATATTTTTTATACACGCTGTATATAAAAATCTGCCAATAGGTAAGAAATATCGTTAAAACTGCCATTTTTTTATTATTTATATTTTATTTAAAAATTACAAAGAAGTGAATAAGTTTACACATTATAGCCTCGAGGCTAGTACACTCGAATGTATTTATATCGAGGCTACTATGGGAGCTTTCCAGCAAGCGACACAAGTCGGCACAAGTGTCGTTCTGTCTTTCTTCGCATTCAATGAATAACAAAGACGGAACGACACTTGTGTCAACTTGCTGGAAAGCTCCCAATGACACTGCATGGTGCAAAAACTGTCGTCAAAAACTGTCCTTAGCGAAAACATCTTCTAAGGCCTTGTGTCCACAATATAAATCACTTTGAGCTTTCGGACGGAGAAAGAAGTGACCAATCGCATTGATCAATAGGCCGAATTGTTCAAATGCGATTGATCAATTTCTTCTCTGTACGAGATCTCGAAACGATTTCTAGCATTATAGTCACAAGGCTTCAGATTCTTGCGACGTGTTGCTTTTGAAATGAAAGCGAATATCTCTGTATGCGTACACTATAGAAAGGAGGATAAGCCACAAGTAGGATCATTCTCAGGTCTAGAACGGGCATAAGAAGGATTGCTTTACTTCCAGACTAGAAATTAATTTAAAATATAACATTTCTTAGAATTCTTGTTACGAGTTTCTGAAGTATTGTCTCGAAATGCTAGAAATCGCTTTGAAATCTCGGACGGAGAAAGAATTAACAAATCGCATTTGAACAATTCAGCCAATTGACCAATGCGATTTGTCAACTCTTTCTCCGTTCAGGGTATCGGAGTTATTGCTAACATGGTAGACACATAAGGTTTTAGAGATGTTCGCTTTTATTTTATAAGCAACACGCCGCGAGATTCTTATTAATGCTATTTGCTCTCATTTCAAAAACAACACGCCACAAAGAACAGACGATATATTCGATTTTCGTTTCAAATGCAACACGCCGCAGGGTTCTTAGTGACGCTGTTCGCTCTCGTTTCGAATGCAACACGCCGCAAGATTCTTAGTGAAGCTGTTCGCTCTCATTTTGAATGCAACACGCCGCAAGATTCTTAGTGACGTTGTTCGCTCTCGTTTCGAAAGCAACACTACACGAGAATTTTCGAAATAGTGTTCGCTTCCGTTTTGAAAGCAAACACTATGAGAATCTTGGAGATGATGGTCGCTCTTTTTTCGAAAGCAACACGCCGTGAGAATCTTGAGCCTAGTGTCCATGATGCTAGATATCGCTCTGAGATCTCGGACAGAGAAAGAATTGATCAATCGCATTGGAACAATTCGGCCAACTGAGCAATGCAATTGGTCAATTATTTCTCTGTCCGAGATCTCGAAGCTATTTCTAGCATCGTGAACACAAGGGTTAAGTGACGCTATTAGCTCAAATTTTGAAAGCAACACGCCTTGAGAATCTTAGAAGTGGTTATCACTTTCGTTTATCAAGCAAACACTCTGTGAGAGGCTTAGAAGCGCTGTTCGTTCTCAAAAACAACATATCGCGAGAATCTTAACGTCGAGTTCGCTTTTAATTCGAAAGTAGGACGTCGAAAGAATCTTTAAGGTGGTGATTGTTCTCTATTACAAGCAACGCGCCGCCAGATTCTTAAGGATTCTTTTTGCTCTCGTTTTGAAAGCAACACATGGCGAGAATCTTAAAATTGGTGATCGTTCTTCTTTGAAAAGCAACACGGTGCGAAAATGTTGAGACAATTTATGTCCTACGTAAGGGCGATCTATACCTTGTGAGAGATTTGAATAATCTGATCTCGAATGCAGGCGAAAGAAACATTCTGCGAGAAAATGTGATTTCTGAAAGGATGCCATAATTATTATAACACAGAAAAAGAGGATGTAGCAAACTTTATGAGAACTTTGTTTTATGACTACATAATACTATGCATAAAGTGATATTTCATTACCATAACTTACGTTGTTGTATTTCCTAAAGCTATATGTATTTATAGATGTATTATTGACCAAAATTATTAATTACCCGATTTAAATTAAAGATTCAATAAATTGTGTTTAAAATACTAGCAAGCTAGGCAATGTTACCTAGACTAGCTTTAGGCTTTGAATCAGGCTTGCCCAACTTCAGCTCCGGAGCCGCGATACTTCCCCTCTCCATCCTCTCGCGGAGTGTTTCATATTGAAAGAAAGTATTATTTTATTAAAATAAAGTTTTGAAAATAATGTCATTGTCATCGTTTTTCTTTGAAATAATTTTGCGGAGCCGAAGTTGGGCAGGCCTGCTCTAAATGAACTTTGTAGTAGTAACTTTTAAATAATATAAGTCTTTCCTAGTATTAGATTCAGTACAGTACACATAATGATTATCCCTGCGTTCGTTTTCTCTGTTTTCTCCCGCTGGAACCAAAAATGGTATAGTTTACGCCACGTACACTATACCATTTTTGGTCCCAGCGGGAGAAAACGAACGCAGGATATAAAAGTACCTAATAATTTTATCCAAAGTATGTACACAGTATATACTGTGATTTATTGTATGTACATATGTAGCATGTTCATAGGCCGGTATTCATAGTCCGTTCTTATTTCAAGATCATCTGAAATAACGGCTTAAGATGCTAATATACAGCTCTATGATTGGTGTACAACATCTTAAGACTGTATTTAAGATAATCTTATATTAGAATGAATGAATATCGGACATAATAACGGAAATAGTTTAAATATATGCAAATAAGGCATGCTCCTTTTAAAAATATGTGTTAAGAAAAGAAACTTTGTATACGAAATTTTACTATAATGTTTATTTTATTATAATGTTCACTATAATATTTGTCAAAACTACCTAATATAAACAACTGTAAGCTTATGAACTACAGGTTATACATATAGAATATACATATATATTGCTCCAAAAGATTAAAGGTTGAAAACAAATGTAATAAAGTATATATAAAACGAAAAGAAAATATTTTGTTTTTTGATTGACAGTGAGAAATCACATTAGCGAGAAGTAATACTACTGCAAAGAAGAGTCAAGCGCTTTTGGATAAGGTACTTCCCCATCACACTGGGTGTTCACACGAAATATAAGAAAGTACCGAAATTTTATTCAAAGTAGTTTTATTTGCAATAGTTTTACTGTCTATTGAGAAGAAACCATTAGGTTTTTCCTAAATTAAAAGCTAATAAAATAAAAGTTTATTATATTTGTTTCTCTTAAAGACGCACGTATTCTTATTTAAAACAAAAAAGATATATGAAAATTCTTGAAGTCTTTCTGCAAAATTAAAAACTACAAGTTACATAATATAATTTTTTGAAAGACTTCTACTATACTGGAATAAAGTTTTACAATTTGAGTTCCTCAATATTTTATAATATATATGTAATAATAGATTGCAAGAAGTTATTTAAAAAATATAAGTTACTAATTAGTCAATAATAACTATAGTCATTTGAAACGGACAAATCAAAGTGCAATTTATTTTGTAGAAATGTAATTTTTATTTGAACTAAAATGATTATTATAAACAAAGGAATAAATCACAGTCTCTTATCTATTTTGAAAATTTATTTCTTATATTTATTAATTAAGAGGCTTTGTGTTATTCTTTGTTCATAATGATAAGTTTATTTCGGCTATACTTCCAAGGAATAAAATGCATTTCGATTTGTTTATTTTAGACAACTGTACAAGGCATAATCGTATTTTTTAAATCACTTTTTTCAAATTATTGTTCCATGTACATTGAGGAAATTAAACATAAAATATAGAATAATGAACAAAAATATATAGTTAAAATGTAGAATAATGAATAATGTAAAATATAGAATACTGGGAAAAATTGTGCTTAGTTATCGACTTTGTTAAAAAAGATTCTCAAAACTTGTTTATAGATTTTGTCATTTTAGATCAAAATACTTTTCTCTCAAGATGAAAAATGAACATACCTATTATATTCATTTTTCCTCTTAAGGGAAAAGTATTTTGATCCAAAATAACAACATTTATAAACAAGTTTTGGGAATCTTTTTTAACAAAGTGCTTTTTTAACAAAGTTAACATTATATTATTATTTTTTTTTTGCCTGGTTAAATATCCAAATTTTTATTTGTTCAGATGTACGTTTTTTTAATATTGGATATTTCAGTTTTGCTTCATTGATCTTACTTAAAGATGGTAGTTTTTTATGTAGTCGGTAGTATTCTATGGCGGTAGGAAATGCAGATAAAACCGCTCTACATTCATCGTTCGTCCATGGAACGTGAATAGTCCTTCTTCTTTTAATTCCAAAAGGAGAAACTGAAATATAATTAAAATATTGTTTTACTTTAGTTTTTTTAAATAATAAACTTATAGAAAGAGTGTCACATATTCGAAAAGAAACGATAAAATAACTTTGAGTGGAATGGAATATAAATCTATTTAAACAACAGACTATATATAAAATATGTAAGAAAGATACAGATGTGTGATAAAATATCAGTTTACATTAAGATCATATTATTATCATATTATTATATTTAAATTTTTGTAGAATGTAATCAACTAATGTTTACAGACTTTGATAAATATTATCAAATCGGTTTTATGATAGCAAAAATATGCGCTTTTTTAAGGGTAAAACAAAAATATACGCTTTTAAAATTGTTCTCTTTTATAAATCATTCAATAAACTGATAATTCAAATAGCTCTTTAAAAATAAAAAATATATTTAATATTTAAAAATTATTTAACTTGTAATAATATTGTAAAAATTGTTTGGTGTTAGCTTTAAAAATACTTAATGAATGTAAAAATTTCTATTCTTTTTTAGACAATATTTATGTTATTTTTTTAGAGCTCAATCCGAAGTTTTTTTTATCCATTTAATTTTTCTATTTCAAACCTTACAACTTTTATTACAATATAGATTATTTATTTTTTTATTCCTATCCATAACTGAAATATTTTAATTTCTTTTTAAAACAGTATAGTTTATGTCACAGTTTTAAATACAATTTAAAAAATGTATTTTCTATATGTATATGAATAATAAATGTATAAAATATGCATACTTTTCCTCTTTTTTGTACTGGAAACCATATTACATTCATTGTCTGTTTCGTTTTCATTTTCGTGATTTGGTATTGTTTTGTAATGTACTGAAACAATAATAAATATAATATTTTAGTTTCAAAAGTTCTTATGTTAATTTGAAACACAATTAATAAAAAATAATAATGCATATAAAAACGTTGTAGGATGTAAACTTACGTTTTCTTTTCTTTCTTTTTATAGTTGAATGTCTTTCATCTTTGCTTTCATCATGTGATCGCTGCTTTCTTTTTGATATTTTCTTCGACTTAGTATTACAAATATACGAGTTTGAATCTTTGCTGTTTTCTTCTTCGCTCGATTTGTTACTTTCATTATTTTGATTACTTTCATTGCTTTTATCTGGTATGTCTTCTTTTTGAGTGTATTTACGTAACTTCGATATAACTAAAGGAGATACTGCAATTAAATAAGTTTTCTAAACAAGCTTATAAAAAAAATGTGACAATGTATAAAAATATAAAAAAAAGTAAATATGTGCGATAAAATATCAATTTATGATTTTAACCTCTGAAGATCACTTTAATTGGAAAAACCCCCCCTATTACCACTTTAAGTTTTATAGATTATAATTGACCAAATTATATTACAGACTAAACATCACAGACGCGCGCTACTTAATTATTTAGCTACTTTTATTTTTTTACTTTTTACAACAAGTATAAATATCAATCACCTAATTACGATAACCTGATGTTTGTGAGCTGTCAAAATACGATCCCTGCGCTGATACTTAAACGGGGAGCACACATTTCTGCATAACGCATAATGCATAATACATGAGAAAATGAACCAATCGGAGTCCTTCATTTTCATCGTGGGGATAGAAATGAAGGACTTTGATTGGTTCATTTCCTTATGCGTTCCATTATGCAGAAGTGTGTGTTCCCCGCTTTAATAAAGCGGGGAGCACACACTTCTGCACAACGCATAATGCGTAAGCATAAGAAAATTGATTGGTCTATTTTCTTATGCACATGTATATGGACCAATCAATTTTCTTATGCTTACGCATTATGCGTTGTGCAGAAGTGTGTGCTCCCCGCTTTACTCTTGCAGTACGAAGTATAATACACAACGAGAATACCAATTAACGTCACGGAAAAGGGGCAATAAATTCGATTATTAATTTAATACGGATTTTTTAAGAGTAGAGAATTTCTTTACCTTTGTAAATATCAAATTGTTTTTAATATAGCAACAATGAACACTTTTTTTATAAAATTTCTTTTACTTTATGAGTCTCTTAATAAACTGATAATTTAAATTACTTTTAAAAAATACAATTAACAGTTAAAAATTATTTATTAATATTTAAAAAATTGTTTGATCTAATCTTTGTCTAAACCAAGAAACATTGTAAATAACAAAAATGTAGCAAACAAATGTAGGTAAAAAAATTTTAGTAACTACCATTTCACCATCGAATACAAATCAAGTAATGAAAATTTATTACTTAATTTGTATCCAACGTAATATATTCGACAACGTAACTGAAAACAGTGTCAACTACTTTTTGCTATCACATTTTTTAAATGTTATTGATATAATATGTACTTTATATTAAAACGACAAGTGGTTACAACTTATTAATTTAGAATATCAATATAGTCAGGATGTATAAAATTCTATAGTACAGGTCTTTGTAAGCTCTGTAAGTTTTACAGTAGAATATTTTGTGTCCACTTTACCATAAAAATAGTAACTTCACAAAAAACTGTATAGACTAATTACTCAACAACTGAACGTAATGTAGCGATTACAGACCATGTCAATAAAAGTTTCACATGCATTCGTTGCCAACATTTCTTTGATCTTTACCGCCTCAAGAATGAATTTGTAAGTAATATTGTCATTAATGTTACCTACATTTTTAAGTTGCATTTAATATTTGCAACATTGCGTGCAACAATGTATCCGACAAAATGTTATCAAAAAATGTATTCCACAATTTCTTGGATTCAAAATTGAATTTTGCCGGATACATTGTCGGCGACGACGGCGACAAATATTTCAGTCTGGACGAGGCTTTAGCTATAAATATCCTTAAAAACTAAAAGTTTCTATTTACAACATTTAAGACATCATTTACATGATTTTTTCGGAGGTCTATTTGAGATATTATCCAAGACAATATTTATCATTTTGCTTTTTTTTCAAAGTTTACAACTTTTTATTAAAATATTTTTTTTAATTTTTATTATTTTTTATATTTTAATTCAATTTAAGAATATTTTAATTTTTATTAAAAATTGTGCATATTTTACATCACATAATTATACAAGTAAAACAAGTTTTATCTTCCACATGAATATAATAAACAGAAAAAAATACGTACTTTTTCTCTTGTTTGCATTGGAATCCACGTTACATTCATTATCTGATTCAATTTCACTTTCGTGATGTGGTTTTGTTTTATAATTAGAGTGTTGTACTGAAACAATAATTAATATAATAAGTCAATTTAAGAAGTTTTTATATTAATTCTAACAATAGCTAACAAAAATATTATATAAAAAGATTATATGTTAACTTACGTTTCATTTTCTTTGATTTTGTTGTAGTTGTATGTCCTTTATCTTTTCTTTTACCAATACATCTTTTAGGTCGCTGCTTTTGTTTTGGAGTATTTGAGTTTAAATCTGTACTATTTTCTTCGTCTGATTCATTATTTTCACTTTTTTCATCACTTTCATCTGTTGTGTCTTCTCCTTGAGCATACTTAAGTAACTTCGATATAGCCAAATCTTTTGTTGCTACAGATTGCCTATAATGTGATTTATGTATTTTTTCATGGTGACCCATAAAGTCAGCTAAATCACTCACTTGATTTTCAGATATATCGAGCGTAATACACACTGTCGCTATGTGCTTTCGTAATAATGTTCCTCGTAAGGAAGATGGTAGTTTTGCTCCAGAGGCAGAAGAATATTTCCGCATTAACACACATGCTCTTAGATATTTGTGCCTGGTCTTATCTATTGTATTTATGCCAAAGACGAAAGGATTTTGTTCGCGAACACCGGCTTGTTTACGATATTTAATAATCATTTGCATACATTGTAATATGTTTTCATGTAGTAAAACAGGAACTGTTCTTGCTAGTTTTCCACGTATAACTATTCGTACATATTTGCATAATGATTTGTATAGTTCAGGTGCTTCTTCTTTTGAAATTGCAACAGGATTCGCCAAGTTTTCAATTAATAGACGCTCTAATTCACCAGCACGCCTTCTGTTAAATAACATGGTGGATAATAATGTTGTTTCAGCTAAGATGCGCCATGCATCAATAGAAAAGCCATCTGTTTTTAATGTGTTAAAAGCTTTTATACGTTCATCTCTGAGATAAGTGTTTAATATTTTGATATCATTTATAGTTGGTAAAACGATACGTTTTTGTCTATTTCGATGTCCTTGAGTTTCATGAACAGCTTTGTTTACACTTATAGGATAATCTTCTTCAAATAATTTTATAAAATTTTCTAACATTGTCTGTCTATCAACGTCTTCCTTTTTAATGCACATACTCCTTAATATTTGGCCAACTTGTTTTAACAACGTTCCCAAAGCTGATGCGTTAGACGGTGTTTTATATGTATAATTTATATCATCAAACTCTGCAAGACTATGTACTGCTTTAATACAGTTATCATATCTTTTTGGATCATATATTGATGTAAAATCGGTCACAGTATTATCGATTTCTTTTAAGGAGGCAAGAAATCGTCCGAGTAATCTTAGTCGTGCTCTAATCATATCGTGTTGGTGTTGTAAATTATACTTTAAGCACATTTTATTGCCATAAGCAATTAAGAGCTCGTCATATCTAATAAGCAGTGTTATAGTGTCCTCCCTCATGACTGGGAATACTACTTTTCTTAATAATGAGCTTGCAGTATGGTGTATGCGGCAAGCCACAGTACGCCCTAGTACTTTTACATTTCTTTGATGATTTTCTTTCTTATTCGTACATACTTTAAAATGATGTCTAATGTTGTTCTTCGAAAAAAATCCTTTGCATTTTGCACATGGAATAAAATCGATAGCTTTTCTTTTTAACTGTTTCATCGGACGACGGCATACAATCATATCTCCTTTATTCAAATTACTATCAGTGTTGTACATGAAATTTCCTCTTCGTCTAAGTATTGTAATAATTTCCTTTCGTTCTGAATTACCTGAAATTACAAAGTACATAAGTAAGACTAAATAATTAAAACAAAAATAAAAACAATCTCAAGACTCCCGATAAATTCAAAATCAAACAAGTAATGGGCTAATGGGAGTCAACGCGGTTAATAGAGCGTGAATATCAGTAAAAACATTTTCTTTAATCCATAATAAGTAAACGTGCGGCTAACTTTTTAGCCTTCCTCAGTACAATTTATTTCTACGATTCAATATTTAACGCCCAGCATGAAATATTTATTAAGGCGTTAAGTATTGAATCGTAGAAATAAATTGTACTGAGGAAGGCTAAAAGTTAGCCAAAACGTTTACTTGTTATGGATTAAAGAAAATATGTTTTTACTGATATCCACGCTCTGTTAACCGTATTGACTCTCATTAGCCTATTATTTGTTTGATTTTAAATAATTAAAACTTCTAAACTATCTTCTACATATACTGCACCTTTAGGTAATAAATGAAATTTTTTGACATCTTCTTCATTTTTATGTACAAACTCCAAATGTCTTGCGAATTGTTTCTGTAACTTTTTACAGTATGGACACATGCTTTGTTTTAAGTTTTTAGGAATTTCAGAAGTGTCTACATGCATATTACTATCGTCGCAAATTACGGCTCTAGACGAGTTGACTGAAGTATTCAAATTTAATAATGTACTGTCCGGAGTTTTATTTAAATTCGTCGTATTATTGGTATTCTCTCTGTCTTCATCTTCATCTTCAGAAAGAGAGCAATCTGATAGATGGAAACTGTTATCCTTGTTATGTTCAGATTCAATAGAGTTATTAGATTCTTTCTCAGTATTATTAGTATTAGATTCAATAGCGTTATTAGACTTTTTCTCAGTATTATTAGTATTAGATTCAATAGAGTTATTAGACTTTTTCTCAACATTATTAGTATTAGATTTAATAGAGTCATTAGACTTTTTCTTAGTATTATTAGTATTAGATACATATTGTAATTGCTTATCATTAAATGTTGATTGTGCAAGTGGAATAAAAGATGTAGAATTCAAAGTATTGTCACAGACGTAAGTTTTGTTATTAGATTGAATATTTTTGCATGAAATATCTTCTGTCTCGTTTATAGGTATTGGAAATGCATTGTTATTATTTTTAGCTGATACAGTAGAAATATTGTTTCTACTCTTATTAATGGCAACTGTATTTTTTGACATACTTAAATTATCAAATTTGGCATAAAATGTATCTTCTGCATTCTTGTTTAACGGTCTAACGATAGAATTTTTATCGACAGATGATGGATCTGAAAAATCATAATTTATATAATTATATAAAAATGTACTAATATTAAATCTTAGTAGTCTTAGGAAATAGTAATCTAAATAATTGCACAAGAAACTAAAGTACAAATTAAAATCTTACCTTTAATTTGGTATTTATTATTAGTTACTGTATTAGAAGCAGTTTTAAGCAAATTTGAAAAATCGCTATTATCATTGACATTTGCATTATCACGCAATGTCAAGTTACTTGATGAAAAATCATTATTATTACTGAATGTTATATCTAAAGCGTTAACATTTAATATATCATTGGCACTAACATTTAGAGATAAATCTGTAACACAATAACATTTGTAAGACTTGCATAGTAATATTCTTCATATTGTATTTGGTACTAATATCATACTTTATATACGACTATTGTGTCTTATTTATGTTGTATCATACTATATAAGAATGACCCATTTTAAATCCCTATCTCAAATATCTTTTTCTGCGTTTTTTACGAAAAAATGTTTTAGACAAAAGTTTCAAGGAAGACATAAAATGATGACAATGATCTAACCTTGGATAGTTGTTTGAAGGTCAGGTAAATATCACCTTTAATTTCTTAAATAGAACCTTCTATTTTTTATTATATATTCTTGTAGTCCTTGTCGAGAAATTTTCAAAACACTGTAACAAAACTCTTCTTCGTTAAGAATTTCTTAAAATATTTCATATTTTGTTTAAAAATATAACAAAATTTGAAATATCAGGAAATTCTTAACAAAAGAGAGTTTTATTATAATGTTTTGAAAACGTCTCGACAAGGGCTACAAGTATATGCAATAAAAAATGGTGGATTCTATTTAAGAAAACATCAATCACATTAACTAAGGCCGCCAGGTCAATATAATCAGTTTTCTTAAATAAAACCCCCCTATTTTTTATTACATATTTTTGTAGTCCTTGTCAAGACGTTTTCAAAACACTGTAATAAAACTCTTTCATTAAGAATTTTTTGAGATATTTCATATTTTGTTAAATATTTTTAATACAAAATATGAAATATCTCAAAAAATTCTTAATGAAAGAGTTTTATTACAGTGTTTTGAAAACATCTCGACAAGGGCTATAAGAATATCTAATAAAAAATAGAAGGTTTTGTTTAAGAAATTAAAGGTGACGTACATGGGACCTTCAAATGACTATCAATCATTGCCACCATCTTATGTTTCTCTTAAAACCATACAACTTTTGTCTAAGATATTTTTTAGTAAAATATACAGATAAAAAGATATTTGAGGTAGGCCTTTAAAATAGATTACCCTGTATGTTTGAGTAGATATATTAAATCTTTACCATTTATAATGTTGTCAGCATTATCATAAATATCTTCCAAACTAAACGTAGAATCAGTTCGCAATACATCTAAAAAAATTTTTAAGAAAAAAAATACAATTTTGATGCAAACATAACACAAGTACTTAATCAAGTAAAAGTTAAAGTTAATGGCTACAAAATTACCATAAATTAAATTTAAAGTCAATTTCAAGAAGGATTGTTTAAAATATTAATTATTAAATCAAAATAATTATAACTATTATAACTTTACTTTGAACAGTTAAAATTAAAAATATAATTGCAATATGGAACGTACTATAAATGTAATATTTTACTTGTAAATAAAGTTTATATAAAATAATAAAGAAATATAGTTTTCTCAAAAAAAAAAAAATATATTTTTTTACATTATTTTTATAACATTAATATAAAAATAATTGTGATTATACATAATTATACATAATGTAAAATATGTTACAAATAATTATTAATTTTTATTAAAAGTATAATTTAAAAATTTTTGTTGCAACAATCGTAGTAACAGTCGCAACAAATACAAAAGCCAAATGTCTAACAGTCTAATGTAAAAAAAAAATTTATAAAAGAAAATAAAATTAGCGCTTTTAAAGAAAAGAAAAAAATTTTAATTTATTAAAATAAAATTAATACAATAAGTTACAAGTTAATATGTTTAAATTAACTAGTAAAAGTTAAAAGTTAATATAAAACATTATTTAAAAATAACTAAATTACAAGTTATTAACTTCTTAACTTTATTGTTTAATTTCTAACTTTTTAACTAGTTACTACCAAACCTGTATACATGTAACTTAAATTACATGTTAAGTGCATATTTAAAGGCATATTTATCAGTAAAAGTGATTTTAATATTGACTATTAATGTGTTGTAAATCTTTAAATATACTCAAACTTCACAGAATTATATTTTACATAAAACCAAATAAGATATCCTTTTTATATTAAAAATTTTAAACCAATTAATAAGAAAATATGCATATATTTTATATTATTTTTAAAGAAATTATGCATACTTAAACTAAAACATAATAATCCTACATAAATCATATTTATATATATAATATATATACATATATGTATACACATATTTTGCACATACCATTTATAATGCTGTTATTACGTTCTGATGCATTAAATTCTGTTTCAGTAATATTAATATCTGTAGGAACATTTGTATCTCCTCTTATTTCTTCAATAGCATTTGTATTATTATAGATTGCCAAATTATTATCATCAGATTTGTCACAAGTTACATTTGTTGTATTGCACTGTCCAATATCATATGACTCTTTGTTCAATGTGCATATATCTTTGGTATTACAATTATCACTTGTTGTATCATTAATAATAAATCTAATAATGAATCTAAAAAATAAAATCATAACAAATAAATACATTTTTTTGTTTTAAACATAATACATTGTAACACTTTTAATTGTATTCTCAACATTTAAAAAGATATATGCATTCTTGTACTAAATAACGTTGTAAAGTAATCCCATACGTTTTGTTATTTTATATAATAGTATATATCATATATATATCATATATATATCAT